>SJYT01038076.1:0-50488 GCA_006410635.1 Cephalophus harveyi | reverse complement strand
AAAAAAAAAAAAAAAAAAAAAAAAAAAAAAAAAAAAAAAAAAAGCAGAGACAAAGCAGGAAGCATAAAGGAATTTTCAAGGAAAAAATTCCCTGTAATTAATATTTGCAGAAAGATGAAAGAAGAGATAACATACATAATAATAAGAGCTGACATGTACTGAGCACTCCATATGCTGGGCAAGTACTCTCAAAGTAACTTACTGAGTCCTTACACTAACCCTGCATAAAGTGGATGCTGTTACTATCCCTATTTTACAGTTGAGAAAACTGAGCCACAGAGGGTGTAAGTATGTTGTCAAATGTTAACACAGCTGGTTAAGCAGTTGAGCTGCAGTTTTCACCCAGGCAATCTGCTTGTTCAGTTTATGAGCTCAACCATCATGCAAACTATGCTTCTCTAAGAGGCCATAAAAAGGAGCATTCAGAGAACAAAAAAGAGTTACTGGGAATTAAAACTACAATTGCAGAAATGAAACATTCATTACTGAAAAATAAAGTCAAGGAAACCTTCCAGAAAGCAAAACACAGAGGTATAGAAAGAGAAACAATAGGAGGAAATATGTAGGAACAAAGAAAATAACCCACTTCCCTGCCCCTAAATCTATAGGATCAACTCAGCAACCCCATCTGAAAAAAAGGGGAAAAAACAAACAATTAATGCTCCAAAAAAAGAAAAGAGAATGTGAAAGGAAGAAATTATTAGAGAAGTAATTTGAGAAAAATTTCCAGAACTCAAAGACCTGAGTTTCTAGAATGAAAGTACCTATACTAGAATGAAAAAGGACACGCAGACACTCTATTACGAAATGCCAGGGTTTCTGGGAAAGTGATAAGATCTGAAATGCTTTCCAAAAAGAAAAAAAAATAGACTAAATGTTAAAAATTGGGATCAAAAACAATCTGAGATTTTTTTGATAGTCACATAGGCAACTAGAAGACAATGGATAGATGAGTTTTTCTTGAGGAAAAACTATTTCAAATAGATTGTGCTCAATCTATTAGAATAGAATAATGATTTTTTTCAGGTATAAAAGTTATCTAAAATTTATCTTCAATTCGTGTACCCTTTTTGGAAAACGACTGTGTAGATTTGCGAGTAAACTGAGAAAGAGGGGAAAAAAGGGATCTAGGGAATCAGGGACCAGCACAGAGGAAAGTGTCATTCCTGTGTGCAACTGTAAGTTAAAGATGCTGTCAGGAGGGCAGTTGGAAGCAGATCCAGGGAGCAACAATCTAATGGCAGGAGAGGATGCAGGCTCCAGGAAGGATGCTTCCAAAAAAAAGGAGTGACAAGGAGAGATTATACCCCATGTGTTTTGAAACATTTGAGAGGTGATCTGGTTGGGGGATGAATTAAAGGTAGTTGCATGTATAACTGATTGAAAGGATAACCTAGTCAAAATATTCACTTCAGGGAAAAAACTACAAGAAAAATAAATCCTGTTGTTCTATATGACTCAACAGTATAAGCATCTTATTTATAACTTCACAGTAAGTAAACAGTGTGTATTGATCCCATGAAAAGTCATGATATTCTTTCAAATCATCCCACACTTTCCTTCTTCCACTGAGTCCAAAAGTCTGTTATGTGTGTCTTCTTTGCTGCCCTGCATGTAGGATTATTGGTACCGTGTTTCTAGATTCCATATATATATACGTGTATAAACATACACGTATATATATAGTAACATACAATATTTATTTTTCTCTTTCTGATTTATTTCATTCTGTATAATAGGCTCTAGGTTCATCCACCTCATTAGAACTGACTCAAATGCATTCCTTTTTATAGCTGAGTAATACTTCATTGGGGAGAAGGCAAAGGCACCCCATTCCAGTACTCCTGCCTGGAAAATCCCATGGACAGAAGAGCCTGGTAGGCTGCAGTCTATGGGGTCGCTGAGGGTCAGACACGACTGAGCGACTTCACTTTCACTTTTCACTTTCATGCATTGGAGAAGGAAATGGCAATCCACTCCAATGTACTTGCCTGGAGAATCCCAGGGCCGGAAGAGCCTTGTGGGCTGCCGTCTATGGGGTCACACAGAGTCGGACACGACTGAAGAGACTTAGCAGCAATACTGCATTGTGTATATATACCACAACTTCCTCATCCATTCAATGGGAAGAAGGAGAGGGTGGGATGATTTGAGAGAATAGTACTGAAACATAAATGCTACTATATGTAAAATAGACAGCCAGTGGGAGTTTGATATATGATGCACCCAAAGCTGGGGCCCTATGACAACCTGGAGGGATGAGGTGAGGAGGGAGGAGCGGGGGTGGTTCTGGAGGAAGGGGACAAATGTAAGCCTACGACTGATTCATGTTGATGTATGGCAAAACCATCATAATATTGTAAAGTAATTACCTGCCAATTAAAAAAAAGTCATAACTGTAGTAGGATAATGAAGGGAAGAGGGGGGTGTGTGTGTGTGTGTATGCACACACGTGCATGCTTGTGAGCACATGTGTGTGTATGTATATGTAGGCTTCAGAGAGTTAAATTTCAATTTTTAGTAGTAGTAAAATCAGTAGATTATGCATACCATTGAAAAACTAGCAGTGTAAGCATGTTATTTAAAATTACTGAGGTAAGTACCAAAGGAAGGATTAAATGATTGAAAGCAAAAATTGTCTCTGGGGAGTAAGAATTTGGAACTGGGGCAGGGCAGTAAGGGTTCTATTCTAAACCTCACAGAACTATGTGGGCTATCTGAATCATGTACATCTTGTCAAAATTAAAACTTTATTTTTAAAAAAAAAGAACAGTAATTGTCTTACTGAGGGCAGTATCCAGTGGACACTAAAGGGTCATTTTGACTGGACTACTACAGCTTCTTTTGTGAGAGCACTGCTTCAACTAGTTACCAGGGAGCTTCTCTGTGCTGAAATTCAACCCTCAGTGGACTGGAGCTTGCTGGGCCTGGGTGATCTCATTTCTGCCAGCCACAAATGCCAAGAAATTCACTGCTAATGGATCCTGGGGGACGCAACAGGAAACACTGGGATAAGCAGGATTTCATTGCGTGTGAATCAGAGCGAGCCTGGCCTGCTTTCCCAAAGGATAAAGGGCTCTTTTCACTCTAACTAGGATTTTTTTCCCCTTTCAAGGCAGGTTGTTTCACAGCAACCACAATACTAAGGAAGACGGATTAAGGTTTTGAATGAAATAGGGAAGAGGTTATTTTTCTCATTGGCCTGAGCCCAACAAGGTGGACCAGCTCTGTTCTTAACCTTATTCATCAGTAGGTCAAACAGTAAAGATAGAATTTCTATAATGGAATGAGACACTATAGATAGATATAAAAGCAGCCAATGAGATTTACACACTAATGGAGGGACAGGGAATGCACATGGGCCAGGCACACACCTGCATGCATATAACCACAGTAGGGTGGCTTCAGAGGCATAGGAACCATCTAGGACATTTAACTTAAATCCTGATGGACAGTGCTTCCCCTTGCACATCTGGTTTAGCCATAACTGGATTACAACTGAAATAGAGCTCTACCTTATCCATCTCTGCCATCATCGCTGATGGGTGCCTTTGGTTGGCACCATCCAGAGGGAAAAATATTGGTAAAGATTGTGAGGGATTTCACCCATCAAAAGCCACAGTCATTCCCCATTTCATTGCAGTATCTTATTTCTTCCTTTCTGCCTTCTCTAGACCAAACACACAGTGAGGTACTAATTCAAGGAGCTGTTGTGGAGGAACCACCTTATTTGGTTTAAAGTTTCCCAATGAAGGGACCTCATTTGGTAATGCATAAATTACCAAATGCATAAGCCTCCCGGCCTCTGCTTTCAGGAAGAATGATCTCTTTGTTTGGCGGGTTTGGGAGAAGGAACTGAGTTATGTATGTGGTCCAGTCTTCTTTTTTCTCTCTTTTGGGGTTAGCAGGCTACTCAATGGCAAGCCTCATCCTCTGTTTCTCCATGGGGTAAACTGCAGATCCAGGTCTAGGAGGGCTTCCCAGGTGGCACTAGTGGTAAAGAACTTGCCTGCCAATGCAGGAGACATAAGAGACATGAGTTCGATTCCTGGGTGGGGAAGATCCCCTGGAGGAGGGCGTGGCAACCCTCTCTAGCATTCGTTCCTGGAGAGTTCCATGGACAGAGGAGCCTGGTGGGTTACAGTTCATAGGGTCACGAAGAGTCAGACATGACTGAAGTGACTTCGCGCGTGGGATGCTGGTATCTTTAAACCAGGATTAAACTTGGATAGGCAAGTTTAATTCTGAGGTGTATTAGCAAGCCCCTTACCCAGAGAGCCAGGCCATACCCTCTAATCTGCATTTTTTCATCAATAAAGCTTTCATTTTTATCTCCAACTGCCTACTGTTCCCTCATCCTTCAACAGTATCACATATCTCCCACCAGGCTGCCTGCTGCTAGTTTCTAGAACATACTAAGCTGTCTCGCCCTCTGGGCCACTGTGCCTGCTGTCTCCTTTGCCTCATGGTTTGGAACTCCCTCCTCACAACTCTTTTTATGACTGATTTCTTACTTTTCAGTTCTCCCAGGGAGGTCTTCCCAAACCACTCTATCTCGTAAACCTATCTCCACTCATTTTTCTTAATCATGGCTCTCTGTATGTTATCCTTATGGTGCTAATGATAGCATATATTCTTACATATTTATTGATGTATTGTGTTAAATCTGCCCTATATGATGAAAACTCTATGAGGCAGGGGCTTTATCTTATTCTTTATTGTTTCTAGCACCTACCATAATGCCTTCCTCACAGCAAGTCCTCCATAAGTATCTGTTGAATCAATTAATGACGTTACTGTTTTCTATTAAAAAATTTTTTTACACCTTTAGGTATTAAAGCATGTAAAACTCTGTTTGCTAATATTGGTCAATAGCTCAACAAATAATACTCCTCCAGGGATCTCTTTCCCTCTGCTTCATTAAACCACTAGTCAGCTCCTGATCAACAGAATGTTGGTTGCAGTGGGGCTTCCCAGACGAGCATGTGAACCTGGCTCTTACCAGGGACATTTTGACTTTTCTGTTGCCTTTCTTCAGCCTGTGACACGAGTTCTCACACAGACTGCGTTGAGCTTCTACACAAACCAGGCACCGTTTCAGTTATTATTTGCCATGTCGTTGTATTCAAACCTATCTTTCGTTTCCCCACGCCTTTCACATTCAAGTTTGCTTCTGTTATTCTCTGTGTCTCTGTCCAAAAGGAAGCAGTAACACCTACTTCTCAACTCTTCTTTCAATTTAGAGATCATTTTTCCCTTGGGATTTCTCCTTCAAGGCCTCATGGCATTCTGCATTTCAAAATTAATATCCATATACCTTTAAAACTTTTTATATTTTGATAGAAAGAATCCTCATCCACAGTCTAGGTGGATTCTCTGGAATTTTTAACCACAGTTCTAGGAAGAGTCTATGCTACGTCTTACAGAGTTCATGAGTGAAACTGCAGCTAGAGGATACAACTGAGATTAAAGGGCCGCCTCTGGATCTAGAAAGATCTACGACCATCTGTCTTAGATGGCCCTGTCAGGACAAAGACAAGGGACAAAACCAATCATGGGAGGTTTTGTTCTCATGAGATTTTGAGTTTAGCCCAACTGTACTTGATCTGTAAGGCTCTTAAGTAGTTCAAAGTCATTCTTAGACTTCCCCAGTTTGAGATGTAAAGTTTATAAAGGTTTTACCCATTGTGACTCATTGCCTTAAAAGCATTCTGCCTGTGAATTATATTTATATCTAATCATATATATATATGAATCATAAAATATATATGATCATATACGAGACTTATTTAAGGCAGAGCTGTAAATGGCACTTGAAAATTATATCTCCAATTACAAGTGGTGTTCCAAATTAGAGTATTCTGAATTTGGAGTGTTTTTTTCGTCTCTCCTTCCTGAGAGGAGAGGTCTAGGGACAGACTGCCGTCACAGTAGGCTTTTTTGAATTTCAGGAACTTTTTACCCTTCTTACCCTGAATTTCTTTGGACCTGAGCAGCCCAGAGTCTTAAACAGATGATAGTATGGAATATTCTGATTTAATACACAAATGGGCCTAAATGTTATACCTAATGATGTCTAGGTAGCCTAAGAAAACTACTGGCTGGGTTCATGCTCTACACATGAAGAAAACATGTAGCAAGATAAATGTATTCAATTAACTTTTCCTATTTTGCCTTAATTTTTATTTTTCCATCCTAATATCTTGTGAACTGAGTCTATTTCTATTTTGTCCATGCTGTATCTAATATTATAGACAGGAAAAAGCAATATTTACATTGTCTTATGTAATATTATATAAAATCCCATGGACAGAAGAGCCTGCTGAGCTACAGTATATGAAGCTGCAAAGAGTCAGACATGACTTAGCTACCGAGCACACACACACATACATGTGTGTGTATATATATATAACATGTACTTATCTGCGTATATATATGTATATACACACAAATTGAGAGATAATCCTATAATAAATATTAGAGTCCAATAAAGTGTCCCTTTCATGGCGATTTGATCTGACAAAAAAAAAAAAAATTTGTCTCCCATTTGTTAAGATTCATTGTCTTCTATTTATACATGTTGGAAAATGTTCTGTGGTGAGATACAAGCTTATGGAAAACAAATCTTGAAAAGAGAAGGTATGCCTGATGATATGCTTAAGTTAAAACTGTTGCTAGAGGCAACCTGAGTCACTGATTGCAAATAAAGTACTGATCAGAAAGACAGAAACTTGAAGGACCTCCCAAGGTGGGGCGGAGAATATATATATCGTTGTCATTTCAGAGGAAGGGGTCTTGAGGCTCTGTTATGTGGCTTTTCTCGCCCTTTCTATGTCAGCCTAGCCTATGGGAGAGAACACACAAGGCTGTTAGGAAGAATATGAGACACAGATTTAAAAGACAAATGAAGTTTGTCCCTCTAATTTAAAGAAGTTGGGTTGCTGGTAATAAAGAGCCAGAGGACTATCAGGACTCAGGGTTCTGTCTTTCCTCAACCACTGTGCCCTGTGCTCTTCCTGAGCAGTGAGATCCAAGAACCCCAGTGCCTAACACTAGAAGTGGTGTAAGCCACACACTTCAGGCCTTCTCAGAGCAGTCCAAGCTCTAACTGACGTCCTATGAAAAAGAGGACCACAAAAGAAAGAACCCCAAAGAGATGAGTAGACTCAGACTGCAGCTCTATAAATTCCTTGACTTGGGTTGATTATATCATATCATCCCTTCTTCTCTGTGGGATGGGGTGAGTCAAGGGAGAAGCTGCTAGAGAGGACATCTGGTGACTCCTGAGCCGAGCACCTAGCTCTAAACTGCAGACAGGGTGAATAGACCAATAATAAAGGGGACAAAGGAAAAGAAGTCCCCGAATCTCTGGAAGTCCCAGCCCCTGAGGGGTTGCTGTTGCAAAAAGATTCCAAAGTAATATGCCAGTTCCGAACAATGGCACCATGATGGGATTCAGAGTTCATGACAAAGGAAGGAGGCAATTTTAATCAAGGTATGAGGATAAGATGAGAATTAGATTACCATAATTTGTGAGAAATGTTCCCTAAGAGCCTGTTCCTTCTGATTAGGTGCATCATCAATAAATTAGAAATTGATAGTATAAAGTTTCTATATTATTGCCATAAGTATATGATTACTTTCATGTAAGGCAAAATTTCTAGGATGTAAGTAATTTTGCCTGGCAATGTTCCAGGCACATGGTAGGTTTACTAAATATCCACTGAGTTAATGACTTGCTAAATGAATAAGATCTATTCTGTATTTTTAACCTCATGGTTTTATGACCATGAGTAGCCCAGAGGCTTAAACAAGTGATCATATGGAATGTTCTGATTCAACACACAAACAGGCTTAAATGATATACCTAATGAGGTCCAGGTAGCCTAAGAAGCTACTGGTTGCTTCACTAATTGTAAGCAAAGTAAGCAAAGTGTCAGATGTGAAGAAATGCAATAACATTGAAGTATTAGTAAATAATACTGGCAAGGGGTTTGTGGGTGTGTTTTATTTTTGTTGTGTTTAATAAGAAATACACTAACGAAGGCTTCCCCAATGGCTCAGTGGGTAAAGAATCCATCTGCAATGCAGGAGACACAGGAGACTAGTGTTTGATCCTTGGGTCAGGAAGATCCCTTGGAGACGGAAATGGCAACCCACTCCAGTATTCTTGCCTGGGAAATCCCATGGACAGAGAAGCCTGGCAGGCTACAGTCCATGGGGTTGGCTCAGTGGGTAAAGAATCCATCTGCAATGCAGGAGACACAGGAGACTAGTGTTTGATCCTTGGGTCAGGAAGATCCCTTGGAGACGGAAATGGCAACCCACTCCAGTATTCTTGCCTGGGAAATCCCATGGACAGAGAAGCCTGGCAGGCTACAGTCCATGGGGTCACAAAGAGTCAGACACGGCTGAGTGACTAAGTACATGCTAATGATAGGTTGTATAAAGGTTTGTATTATTATTCTAAATGATCAGGAGAGCCAAAAGAAAAAATTATCTCTGAAGTCCTACCTTATTTACTTGGAATTTATCTTGGCTTCTGGAGCATTTTCTCATATTTAGAAGTTTGAAACAGTAGAACTCTTTCTTCTAATATCCCTTGACTCATAAGTCATAGGAAAACTAATAACACTCTAAACTTTTCTAAAGAGTTTAAGGCAATATTCATTCTCCAGCATCAGGAGATGAGCATATGGGTCCAGTGGGCTTTCGGAACCACCTCCTCACTGACAAGGATGGACTTTACTTCTAGCCAAGAAGAAAACAGAGGGAGCTGACACAGGCTTTCTATTTTTTACTCTAATGAATGCTATTTTCATTTGTGTTAGAGAGCAGTCCCCAAGAAGACTAGTGACAGGATGAAGGTGCACTGGTTTCCTTTTTCCCTGACAGGTTCAAAAGTGCTGAGCAGGTGGCAAATTAGACTTGGCTACCCATTAATTGGTAGGAAGAAACTTTCTCTCCTGCTGTTCAGATTGTCATTGGATCCTTTAGCACACACTGAGGTTTTGTGAAATTATCATTATTATATTTATCATTGCCTCTGCTGGTGCTGTAGGCAATATTTCGGAGAAAATGGTGAAGGGCTGATATCAATTAGAGCCCTTCAAGTAACTAGAAACTGGAGATAACTCTTGGTGGGGTGAGGAGAAAACCAGCTGATGTAAGTTCTGAGCTCTGGCTTTGGGTAAAGAACTTATTCTATGGTTGTCCTTAAAGACGTAAAGAAAATTGAAAAGTATTGAGATGATGATTATGATGTTCAGTGTAGGCAGCACAGTGTTTTACCTCTATTTTGTCACTTGAGCTACAGAGCAACCCTAAGAGGGGATTATTCTTTGAACTCTGGGGATGTAAGGGATTGGTCCAACTTTATAGCTTGTAAGTGGAAAAGCCATTATTCAAACCCAGTTCATACCTGGAAGGACTGCAACAAAGCAAACCACAAAGATAAGAGGATTGGCCCATCCTTTCTAGGACATTCCAGCAAACAGAGTCAAAAACCTACATGGGGAAACCAGACAGGATTCACACCCAAGAAGGACAACTAAAGGAAGAACAGAAGAGAAGAATGTGTCTTTCTAAAGGTTAATGGTCTTTTCCATGGAATTCAGGGAAGAATTTCTTCTTGATAGACCAGCCCTACATCTGCTGTGGGATTAAAAACATGAGAGAGCAGAACATATGTAAGTGTTGAACATTACGATGGTTTTGTAACATGCCGAGCTGGCTAAACTAAACTACATTCCCTAGAATTCCTTTTCTAGTATGCTTCTGGCCATGGTGGGCTACAAGGAAGATTCTTTCAGGAGAACTGGAGTGTCAAAGGGAGACAGTAGCCATTTTGTTACATACAAACATCCGCTCCCAGTTATTTAACCAAACATGTCTTAGGTGCTACAGTGAAGGGGTTTTTCAGATGCAACTGAATCCCCAAATCAGTTGATTTTGAACTAATGAAAAGCAAGAGTATTGTGGATGGGCCTGACTGAATTAGGTGGAAGCCTTTTGAAGACTAAGCCCTCCTTGAAGAGCAAAGATTCCAGGCAGTAGAGAAAGTAAACAGTAAAATATCGCCACATTCTGAGATTTCTACACTCACATCATTGTTGCAGGTCTGCCAACTCACCTCATTGACATGAAACAGCAGTTGGAGCTACAATTGCTCTCTTCCTTCCTGATTGCCGGCCCTGTGAACTTCAGGATTATGAAGCCAGCTCCTATAGTACATAAGCCTATGTCTTGTAACTAATCATATGTATACAATTAATACACACAAACTTATACATAGATATACACAGCTACATACACATGCTCCTCTGGTGGCACCCTGATACAAACACTGAGAGACACTAGAACTACAGCACGTTTGAAAACCATTCCTGTCCACCAGCTAAATAGGCTTATATAAAGAGTTAAGATGACAGGAGAGGAGAGGACACTGATTGGAACAGTATTCTAGGTAAAAGAATAAGTGGGGAAAATTCATATAAAACCATATCCAACAGTGACAGAGAGCATGTTCTTTAAATGGAACAACACACTGTATTAGTCTGCTCAGGCTGCCATAACAAAATACCATAGACTTAGTGGTTCAACCAATAGAAATGTCTTCTCTCACAGTTGTGGAGGCTGGACGTCCAAGGCCAAGTTGCCGTCAGGGCTGGTTTTAGGAAGAGGCTCCTCCTTCTGGCTTGTATACAGCTGCCTTCTCATTTTGTCCTCTCACAGCCTTTCCTTCGTGTGTGCAAAGAGGCAGAACTCTCTGCTGTCTCTTCTTCTGCTTATAAGGACACCAGTCTTATCAGATTAGGGCCCCACTCTTACCACCCCATTGAACTCGTTACCTCACCGAAGTCTCTATCTCCACTTTCTATCACATTGAAGATCAAAGTTTCAACTTCTGTATTTTGGAAGGACACAGTTCAATCTATAATGTGCATCTTGTGAACAAAAATGTTTCCAGAACTAGGACAGTCATTCTTACTAAGGATTAGTTAATTACTGTAAGAAAGAAGAGTTCTACTGTTTACATTGTCACTGGGTAGCTCAGCTCTTTTTTAATTCAACTTCTCTCCTGCCCTCTGGTTTCCACCAAATGGGCAGAATGTCTTTGTCTTGTCTTTAGCAGACTGTATGTCAATATCAGCTTCTTCATTGTTTTTCAAAATAAATCCTGTTCATGTTTGTGAATAGATTTTATTGAAGAACCATAAGCAAAACAGAAAGCAGAGTGTAATTTCACCCCCTGCGCCATAGCAAAGCACCTCTTCTTGCCAGATATAACTCTCTTATACTTCCACTGTGCGTCTCATACAGAATTCCCACACCCAGAGTCATCCCTTTTTTCCTCTAATGTCCCATGTAATTCTGCCCCTAATTTGAATAGTCCACCAGGCTACTGTTATGTAATGTAACATAAATGTGAAGTCTCATCTCACCAGCCTAAGTGATTCGTTTCAAACGCACAATGGTCTCCCTTGAAGAAGTTTCTGGTAAAACATAGTTTCTCCTCCTGCTTGAAGAAAAATAGAAGTGTCCGAGGAGTTTGAGGCCTGTACAAGACAGCTACACTCCATCAAAAGGACACCCCTAAATGGATGACGGTGACACAGCTGGTTAGTCACTGGTGGAGGTGTTGGCCTCTCCATGCCCTTCCCTCATCTCACTACCTCTTTCCGGATCTCACTGAGAACCATAGCTTGTGGAACTATGATACTTGGGTGTCTGAAAAATGTTTCAGCATTCAGTTTAGGAGAGGCAACGTGGTGTAACAGGGAGAGTTTGGGGAATAATATATGTGAATGTATTTTGTTAATGAATGAGACAACGCATGCACGTACATTGTATTTTTAATGAGTCAGGAGCCAAGGGTACCAGTATCCACTTAACTAATGCACCTCAGAAAGTCACTTTACCTCTGGAGAACTGAGTTTCCTTATTTGTAAAAATGGCATTATTTAACTCGATGCTCTGTAAGATCCCTTCTGGATGAATAATGACCATCATCCTAGTGATGACTTGCTATTTATTGCATGTCCAACATACCAGGGCAGTCTTCTAACCCTTGCACATGTACTATCTCATTTATTCCCCCAAATAATCTTATTAAAATATTATTATCATCATCCCTATTTTTCAAATTGACAGAAGCTGAGGCACAATTGCATCAAGTAGCTTGTCTAAAGTCATTCAGCTAAAGAGAAGAGCTAGGATTTTAACCCAGCAATGTGGGTTGCCTACACTCAGCCACTATGCTATACTGCTATTATGAGTATGTTTTAATGATGTGCTCTATAGAAACAAAAACAAACAGATAAAAAAAAAGCTTTGAGATTGCCAACACAACATGGGTAAACAGGCAATGTAAAACTGTGGATATTTTTACAGTGGTGGCAGATTCTTCACAACTCATTTATGTTCTTCTCTAGACTTCTTATAACTAACACGGAACAGTTGACCTGGTGTTAGAAAGCACACACTTATGTTGTGAAACAGGCAGAGCTAACTGGCCTACCCAGGATTGAACAGTTGACCTTGGGCACTTGATCATTTGGAAATATTTCACTTCCCATTTGGGGTAGCTATTTGCTCATGCTGTGCGTGGAGAACCAGGTTTTGAGATCACCATCACGGACAGTGTTGATGGCCTGCTCGTGGGCAAATGGCTTTTTGTCTCACCTTCACCTTGGGAGCCATCTGAAGGTACAAAATACAATTCAAAAGAGGCAGCCTTTCACTCCGTGCTTAGAGACAGCTCAGAGTATCAGCTTTGAGTTAGCTCTGATCCCTACTATAGCTGAGCACATTTTCCATACATTGAATGGCTTGCCCCTTCTGCCTGTCAACTGCTAACCCACTCACCCTCCAAAATAGTCATTCACATTGATTGATCCCACTTTGAACTTGTGTAGTATTGTCAGCTCTGCAACAGAATTTACTGTCTGACTTTGAGTTTTATCCTACTCCTCTGTGGCCGTTTCATGTGTTGTCAAATCTCATCTGCACCAACAGGTGCCTTGAAGAAAACAAGACGTACCTCTTTCATTCCTCTGTAGAACCTGGGTCAGTGATGTACCAGAACACAGTTCTGTTACTACCAGCAACATATTTGCTGGATTAGATTGAAAAGAAGAATTGCATACAGGTATCATCTTTTGAAGAAAGAGCTTTAGAACTCAGGAGTCTTTGTAGAAATGAGAACTCCTGATCACCATTTGCATGTAGGCTCCTATAGACCTAACTTGGTTGTCATAGCCACAATTGCCATTTCTTCAGACTGCAAAATCAACAAAAGTTTTAAAGGATAATGTCACCTGGGAATGATGCTAGCACAAAAACTTGCGACATGAAACAGCCAGCCATGGTTATCTCAATTCCAATTAGGCTGGTAGAAAGCAAGCAGAAAGTTAGATCCCCACGGGAATCACCTCAGGAAGGAACAAAAGGTCAGGTCTAAAGAGGGGGTTATTCTTGGACAACAACACAGAAGGTAGGAAGGCAGGAAAGCAGGAATGCTAAAAAAGGATGGGAGAAAGCCACCAGAAACTGTGTGTCATTAGGCCAACCTTTGGGAATGCCTCTTGAGTCTATTTCTGTGATAACATGTGCATGTGGAGATTCAAGACATTCCCTCCAGCAGGAGACACCAGATAGTATCTCATCAATTCATAGTCTAAGGAGTCAAGGAGTTTGCTTGTGTTGTCTTGATCTGATTGGCATTCTAGGCTGCAACAGAATAGTGATGGCTTAATTTGAAGAAAGTGCTTTTCAATCATCCATTTCTTTCTGTAAAGCCATTATAACCATGGTCCTCAAAGAAGACTTACTGGGTAGAAGGGATGTTTGTGCATTTTCCCTTCCTGAAGCTTCCTAGGGTGGATAGTGGAACATCCGGTCTGCTCAGTTGAGTGTGTATATGCTCAGAGTACAGCAGAAGAGAGACCATTTGATTGCTCCTGTCAGGGTATGTGTGAGGTTGACTGTGAAACAAATGTAGCCAGTCCTGAGCCAAATGTCCATTGCAGTCCAAGGCATCTGCAAGGCACATTTGTGTTTTGGCTGTGATGGAAAGGGGTTGGCTATGTCTGTCGTGTCTTCCTTTACAGCTCTGATCCCCTGAGCTAGAGGAAGGTGTTGCCATTGATGTCTTTCCCAGGTACGTTTTTTTTTTTTTTTTTGTAGATTTTATGCATTGACAGCCCAAAGCCCTGAGTAAGGAAATGATTCTTAAGGAACAAAAAAGCTCTTTTTTGTCTGTGACATTTAGGACATCAGGCAGAATGGTCTTTCCAGATAAAGTTGGCTGGTGATGGGAAGAGTGGCATCTACGGGTCATAAAGCACCATGTCTGTACATATTTCCTGCCGACAGGCACTTACTCTGTGTGCCAATGCCATGTGTTAATGTCACTACTTCCTTCTCTACGGGGCTTCCAGGTTTCTTTGCTGAATAATTCTGCCTGTGGAGCCTCAGTTGGTAGAACTGGGAAGGAAAACTGTGCTGACATGAACACCTTCTTCAGTGAGTTTATTTTTTTAGTTGGCTATTTCCAAATATTTAAAATTTTCTAACAAGCAGAAGGAAAAGGTAGAATAAAAGGAAACAAACAGCAGTTAACTACACATTATTATAATTTTTTTTTGCTGGATTCAGAACTTAGAATTTGACTGGGTATTGAATCTGGTGCTAATGCATACATTTAATAAACTTTTTAGAATACAACAAGAGAGACAAGAAAGTCCCAAGCCCCTAGTGCTACCAGAGGTGTCACAGACTAAGTGAACACAACTATTATCCAAGTGCTGGAAGAGGAGTGGGCTTCCCAGGAGGTGCAGGTGGTAAAGAATCCACCTCCAGTGAAGGAGATGTGGGTTCAATCCCTGGGTAGGGAAGATCCCCTGAGAAGGAAATGGCAACCCACTCTAGTATTCTTGCCTGGAGAATCCCATGGTCAGAGGGGCCACAGGCCATGGGGTCTGGGGTCATAAAAGAGCTGGACACAACCTAACGAATAAACAAGAGGAGGAACATGTGGTCAAAGTGACTTGACTGTGGATGGAGATCTCTGCTCCCTTCGGTTAACCTTGTCGTAGCTCCCAAAGATGTGTCCCCCCCGACCCAGGGCATTACTGTGATCTTTTATGACATGAGGAAATATACACAAGAACATTCTTTTTAAGTCCAAACTAGAATTATCTCCTAGGGATTTGGTAAAATAAATAGGTTGGGTTATTTTGGATGGGGGTAGGGAGAGAGGGTGTTTTCTCACTTTTTACTTGACACTTTCTTTCTTGTAAGAGGGGAAAGAGGTTACAGAAAAGTGAGAAAAAATATGAGCTTGTCTGACCCACCCTTCCCTCTAGGTATTGGGCAGCTGTAAATCTGGATTGAGCAACGGGTAAAAGAAGTCTGGTCACTTTCAGTGATTTTTGTAGTATATCACTGTGATCAGTGATTTTAAAATTTGTTTTCAATTTTATATGCTTTATAACTTCAGGTTAGGTTTTTAAAAAATGAAATATAGGGCAACAAAAGGAAATTGAAATGTATGTTTTCTTAAATGAAATGAGTGTGAAACTTTAATAATATGAATCAAAATTTATCACATCACATCAAAAAAAAAAAAAAAAAGTATATCTTCGGACGTCTCTCTGAAGTTCTCCTCAGGGTCCACAACTCAGAATTGCCATAGTCTAAAAATACTTCATAACTCTGATGCTACAAGGGCAGGAATTCAGTCTGAGGTAGAAGATTCTGAAGAAAGAAGAGGTGCTTTCAATTACAGGGACTGCTATTACAAGAAAGATGGCAATCATATGTTCTCTATTCCTAATGATGAGAAAATTAATTTAAAAAAACACGAATAAAGAAAAGCTATAGCTAGACCAAAGGAAGAATGAGCTAACAGTGAGGTCTGTGGAAAATGAGAGCCAGCAAGGGATATTGTCCTGTTTCTGTTCTTGAATAGTCACTGTATGCATTAAAGACACCAGTGTCTTAGAGGAGGCTTAGGGGTTTCACCCCAGTTCACAGAAGGGACATTGCTGCTGCTGCTGCTATTAAGTCGTTTCAGTCGTGTCCAACTCTGTGCGAACCCGTAGATGGCAGCCCACCAGGCTCCCCCATCCCTGGGATTCTCCAGGCAAGAACACTGGAGTGGGTTGGCATTTCCTTCTCCAATGCATGAAAGTGAAAAGTGAAAATGAAGTCGCTCAGTCGTGTCCGACTCTTCGCGACCCCATGGACTGCAGCCTGCCAGGCTCCTCTGCCCATGGGATTTTCCAGGCAAGAGTGCTGGAGTGGGGTGCCATCGCCTTCTCCAGGGACATGTCTAAGTAGCCAAAAAACAAGAAAATAGTGCAAATGTTCACAAACTTGGTGTCAGGACAAAGCATCCCCAATCCCAGAAACAGTGATACAGTGGATGTGGGGTGGTCTCTGGAAATCTGTACTGCTTTTGAAGAATAACAAAACTTGTGAAGCACAGATGCAGTGCTGAAGTCTCTGACTTAGGTACCAGGAGCCTGGGTTCATCCCCTAGGCTGTCCCTAATTCAATAAATGATCCTGGCAAGTGGCAGTTTCTTTGCGTGGAACATCCATACTTCATTTGGTCCTTCTGTCTTATGAGAAAAGAGCTGCAGAAGGTTTTCTAAGGTAGAAAAGCACTGTACAAATCTGATGGCATATTCTTTTTATCGAATTTTACATCCCTCATTAATCACTCTCCCAAATTAATCAGAGAAAGCCTTCTCTTCCCCCAGCTAATATGATACATGGGATTTCAAATCCACAGATACTAATTAGGAGCCTGCCCTGTGTGCACACCTGTAGAGCCCATCTGCTACTTCCCACCTTTGTGATCTTGGGGAAATTGTTCAAATTTTCTGAGTTTCTGTAACCTCATTTGTGAAATGGAGATGCTTTTACTTGCCCTCGCCTCCCCGATTGTCATGAGGATAAAATCTGTAAAGCTCTTGCTACCCTTCATAGCAGTCTGAGTCTTCTCACCCAGAAATCCTTTCCTTCTCTTTCAAGAGTTCCTTCTTCTACTTTTGAATGTAACTGTCTTATGGCAGAGACTGAATGGCAAAATTGCACTGGAAAAAAGTTAAGGTGAACAGAAAATGGCCCAGAATTAACAGAAATACGTGTTTTACTTTCTCCAAAAGCTATATATATGTATATTTGAGAAGGAAATGGCAACCCACTCCAGTATTCTTGCCTGTAAAATCCCATGGATGGAGAACCCTGGAGGGCTACAGTCCATGAGGGTCACAAAGAGTAGAACATGACTGAGCGACTAACACACACACACACACACACACACATACACACACATTGAGAAAAGAGTCAGTGGTGCCTGTCCCTGGGTGTGTGGTGAGGGACATAAAATTCCCTCGGAGCATCTGTAAACTCAACTTCATTGAGAACTCAAGGCTCTTTGGCAAACAGAACACATGGAATTTCTAGAGGCTCCTATAATGATGCAAACAGATATATTCAGTGAGGTCTTTTCTGGCCTCAGCTCTGGAATGATTCTTGCCCTTTTTCTGTTAAGACGGGACTTATGGGAGAGAATAGAAGCTGTAGTGTCAGACAGAAGAACAATGGAGCCATGTTTTAGGTGGGATTTTAAAAATTACAGCTATGGAACACTTCATTCCTAAAAATCTCTGGCATCAACAGAGAATAGATACAGCAGGTGCCTCTGGAAACATAAGTTTTCTTTTTTTTGGCAGTGGGGTGGGTGAGTCCTTGTTTAAAATAGGTTAGTGATATAACTGCAGTCCTCAAAGAGAGTATAATACCCAACTAGAGATCGCCTACTCTTTTCTTTTATTGCAGACAAGCTCAACATGATGGGAGAAATGTCCTTGAAGCTTTGACCTGAGAGTGTCTTCATAGGTGGAGGTGGCTTTGCCATCTGACAATCAACTGGGCACTTGGGAGCTTGTTTTTGAAGCCACCCTTGTATCCCAATGCTTAGTGGCAGAAGAGATCCTGTGGCAGAGCCTGGCTGGTCACTTCCCTGACTCTAGGGGTGTGACAAGAAGCCCAGACTCTCTAGCGTGACACCTGAGGGCTTTCCTGATATGCCACGGGCTTTCCTCTCTAACTTATCCTTTACTTGCCCCTTCTTCCACAACCCACTGTCCCTCTCACCGAATGAATGAATAAATGAATAAATCATTTCCAGTAACTCCTTAAAAGCAAAAATCTGACCCTTCCCTACCTCCATCTCTCACAACTCTACATTCTGAAAGGTGGAACTATGGTACTTTGTTCTAGAACCAAGAAGTTTTGAGGGGTAAGGATTTGCTGACAAATGGTCCTTTGAGTTCTTGTGAGATAAAGACTCTAATCCCATTGCCCAACCACAGATACAGAACATATCTTATCTATGTGCATGTGTGCTTAGCTGCATTCAACTCTTTGCGACCCCATGGACTGTAGTCTGCCAGGCTCCTCTGTCCATGGGATTTTTCAGGCAAGAATACTGGAGTGAGTTGCCATTTCCTCCTCCAGGGGATGTTCCTGATCCAGAGATTCAATTTGCATCTCCTGCATTGGTAGATGGATTCTTTACCACTGAGCCACCTGGGAAGCTCTTACCTATGAGTATAGAGTGAATATTTGTGTCTCCTCAAAAATTCATGCATCGAAGCCTAATCCCCATTGCACTAGCATTTGGAGAGAATGCCTTTGGGAGAGGCATGAGAGTTACATGAGGTTATGAGAGGATCTCACGATGGGACTACTGCCCTTATAGGGAAAGGAAGAGACATGAGATCTTTGTCTGCCATGTGAGGTACAACAAGAAGACAGCCATCTGCAAGGGAGCCCTCCCCAAACAGAACCAACTATGATAGCACCTTGATCTTAGATTTCCCCGCCTCCAGAACTGTGAGAAATAAATTCCTGTTGTATAAGCCGCCCGGTCTGTGGTATTTTGTTATAGCAGCCTCAGCAGACTATGATAGAAATTGGTATTGATTGTGGGATACTGCTGTAACAACAATGTGGATGTGGAACTGGGCAGAGAGCAGAAACTGGAAGAGTCTTGAGGTGCTTGCTGGAAAGAGCCCATATTTCCAAGAAAGGAGAGTTAAAGGTATTCTGGTGCGGGCTCAGACAGTGTGGGACAAGGAGTGTGGCTGTGTTCCTCGAAGGCTTTGAGATCTGCTCACATCCGTGGCTCCTCTACATGGAGGCCCTTGGGCAGCATGGGCAACAATGGAAAAGCAGAGGGCCTGGATCCTCCTTGAGCTGGTGGCAAAGCCTGGCTTCCAGGTGCTAGCTTTGACAGGGGGACAGTGTCCTAGAAAGCTAACTTGGCATTGGTTTAGTCTGGAAAATAGAAAATTTTAAATGGAAAGGGACAATTCCTGGTAAATCCTGTGAGAGATAAAAGTGGGGAAAATTGAGAGAGAGGGCAAGTAAAGGAATGAACTCTAAAGGAGAGCCAGGGACTTCCCTAGTAGTCCAGTGGTTAAGAATCCATCTACCACTGTAGGGGACACGAGTTCAATTCCTAGCCAGGGATTGTCCCCCACATGCTGCGGGGCAACTAAACCCATGCACCACAACTGCTGAGGCCCACGTGCTCTAGAACTCTTGCTCTGCAACAAGAGGAGCTCCCACAATGAGAATCCTGTGCAGCACAACTAGAAAAAGGCTGCGCACAGCAGCGAAGACCCAGTGCAGCCAAAAGCAAACAAAGAAACAAGGAGCCATTTTGTTGTGTGGTGTCTTTAAGAGGTGCCAGATGGCTCAGGTCCACGGCCGCCAGGTGAGGAGCGGAGAGCTCATTTGCTAATCTTTCCTGCCACCACCCCCACGCTCCAACTTGTTATACTACTTGTAGTCATCCAACAAGTAGTGATGCCTCTTTCTGGCGCGTTAAGCATTCTGCTAAACCTTATGGGTCAAATAGAACATGCAGGAGGCACAGTATGTACCTAACTTTCTAGCTTCACAGAGGGACCAGGGCTCATTCCTGTGTAAGCAAACACTAGGAAAACAGAAGCAATTTGAGGTGGTTCAGTTCACAAAGTGCTCTAGACGGCAGTTCTTTGTTGCATATTAGAACTGGTTGGGTGAACTTCTAACAATCATGAACCCAGGCCATACCCCATCGAGGTGAAATCAGAATCTCTGGGAGTGGAACCCAGACATCAGTATATTTTAGTTGCCCAAGTGATTCCAGTGTTGTACAACCAAGTTTGAGAAACCATGCTCTAACTGAAAAACTAGCTCTAATGGGGAAAAAAAAAAATCCAAGCTGTACATTCATTAGCTCTGTAATCTTGGACTAGCCAAAGATAATTCTGGGGCCTGACTATTCCAAAGATTTTTGTAAGTCCCATGAAGAGCACTTTATGTCTCCAATGATTAGCATAATGACTGCCACATAGAAGGTACCCAACAAAGATGCATTTATTTGAATGGATAATATTGGAAGAGTTATTTAATAAGCTTGCAAATTAATAACAGTACTATTTGCAAAAGGTGGTCTAGTAATAATATCTGTAGAAAAAGTTGTGGTGATTCAGATTCCAAGGTAAACAGCAGAGTGAAGGCCCAGAGTTTAACATGGTGGCTGTTCATAATGATGTACCACACATGTTTGCTAAATTGAGAAGTGCCTTGGGTGGATTGAAAGAATCAAGAGTAAAGCCTTTTAGTTCACCTTGGGAAATTATGTGCTTCATTGCTCTGGTCTCTGTCCATCTGTCCATGTACCACTGAGATGCCAAGCCAATAAGCCTATGGCAGATGTCCAGGGAAGTACAGAGGATATGGGAAAGCTAGAGAGATGGGGGGAGGGAGAGGAAAGGATGGAGAAGATAGGAGTAGGGGGGTGGTGGGTAGTAGGAGGTGAGGATTTTTGGTAAAGGAGGAAGAGGGGGGTACAACAGCATACCAAAAAGGAATTAAGAGAGGTTGGGAGGATGGAGAGTGATGGAATGGTTCAAGGCAATGAGATGACAATAAAGGTTTGGCTTCATGATGATTTGAAGGTCCCAGGAGATGAGGGCTGAGAAGAGAGTAGGGGACTTGTCAAAGGAGCTGAAAAACCATAAGAATTCAAAGAACGTGGCTATATAGCCCACCAAGAGCAGGTCAGATTTTCCTTTCCCGGCACCTTGAAAGCCTGAAGGTTGTTAAATTGCCTCCCATTCCTGAAAAAGCCCAGGCAGGCAGCTCCCTCTGGGACTCGCATTAACCCTCGTGCTCCACTGCCAGAAACACGAGCTCACTCCACTGGTCTGTCTGCAGTCCTAGCCTAGCAAGCACGATCAAACTTTATGAGGCTTGTTACAAGCAAATTACATGGGAAGCTGCAAAGGGTTGGAGGGAGGAGGATGGCAGTGGGGGGCCAAGTACACTGCTGGGAAAGGGGCGCCAGGGTAGGGATCCTGGGCTCAGCCTTGACTTGGAAGGCATTATAGCCCATCACAGAGCAGCTGGCGGCTCCCGCCTCCAGGGCCCAATTTTCCAACTGATGACTTGAGCGTTCACACCTGCACTGGCTGGGACCGAGGCCCTCCTTCCGCAGAGTTAATGGAGCAAGCAGAACCGAGGAATGCTTTTGACCACAACAACCATTTCTCTCCTCCTCGGCCCCACCCTCTCTACCAGCAGAGCAGGTTTCTCTCCAGCCCCATGTCACCTTCCCCTTCCAGGCCTCTCTGCTGCTGAGGTGTGCAGTCCCCACGCTGGCCCCGCACTCCACCCACTAGGCAGCCTCAGAGAGACCTGCTCTAAGACACACAAGAATCCCAGCACCCCTCCCCTGAGATGAGCTGCTGGTCTCCCCCTTCCCCAGTGGCTTCCTCTTCCCCTTCCAAACGTACAGACCCAAAACTACTCACTGCACTTTGTCCTGCATAACACAGCCTTGGACAATTCTGCTTACTTTTGTTTGGCTTCCTCAGTATATTCCACTGGAAAAGAGACTGGGGATGGAATAACTACAAATATCCCTGGAGCTGGGATTCCTGTGGCTCAATGTAACTTTTACAGAGAAGCAAAAACACTCATGCAGATAATTTTGCTTGAACACTTTCCTATAGGAATTGAATCTTTGGAGAGTCTCTACAACCAGAGTTCCTCTCTCTTCAGCACTACACACTTGTGCGTGTGTGTGTATGTGTGTGTGTGTGTGTGTGTGTGTGTGGCTTCCCAGGTGGCACAGTGGTAAAGAATCTACCTGCTAATGCAGAAGTCGCTAGAGACACGGGTTCGATCCCTGGGTCAAGCAGATTCTCTGGAGTAGGAAATGGCAACCAAGTCCAGCATTCTTGCTTGGAGAGAGGAGCCTGGTGGGCTACAGTCGAGGGAGTCACAATGAGTTGGACATGACTGAGCGACTGAACATGCAGACATGTTTTGCCAGCACACATGTGTATACACATACGCACACACACACACGTTCAAATGAAAACATGGTCACTCACAATCTTGCTGGAGCAGGACCAAATCAGAGTGTCCAAACAGGACTGATGGTTTTGGACAATTTAGGAGGTGGATGCAGGGTAAGTTCAACCCTGGGCAGTTTTGGACAGATGCTTTAGACCAATCTGAGATGCAGGAAACCAGGGAAGCAGAGGAAAGATGCTATGTGAATGATGTTATATAAATTTTCTCTCCCGGCACAGCCCGAGGTGGTTAGATGCTGTTTCTATCCAATGGGAGCTCCTTATGCTCTCCCACCAACGCTGGAAAAACATTCACTTAGCAGGCTTGTCCAAACAATTCCCTTTTTAATTCAGACATGATGAACAGCAAAGGGGAAGCAGAGCCCCAGGGCTGTCCACCTCAATACCATCACTCCTGACAGGGCACAGAGCCACACATCCACCTCAACGGTCCATTAAAAAGCCTGATGGGGAAACTGTGTTTATGGTCCGGTTACAGAACAGGCGGGAAGCAATTAATGCCTTTCCCCACAGCCCCTTTCCTTCTATTTTCTCTCCTTCCCAACGCCCACACGATGTGTGCTCACAAATCCAACTCCATCCCTGGCCTTAAATACTCTTCGACAAGCTCTTTCTCTGGCACACCCAACCTCCTTGCACGGCGGCTCTCTTGGAGCACACCTAGCAGGAAAAACCATATTCGCATATGGACCTCTCCGTCTCAGATCACATCTAGACTCACAGACTCTTCCTTCTTTTCCTTCCACACTTTCGTCTAAACACGTTCTGGTGCAGCAGTGAAGAACTGCCTGCCAACGCAGGAGACAGGAGAGACACGGATGCAGATTCAATCCCTGGGCTGGGAAGACCCCTGGAAAAGGAAACAGCAGCCCAATCCAGTATTCTTGTCTGGAAAATTCCATGGACAGATGAGCCTAGTGGGCTACAGGATGGGGTTGCAAAGAGTTGAACACGATTGAGCACACAGCACACATCATTTGCCATTTCATCTCTCTGACCTTGAACCTGCTCTCATCTTCTTTTCATACACAGTTGTTCAGAAAAACATCCCTGCCTCTCTTCCTTCCCTAACCCAACCCTCCACCATGGCTCTGATTTCCCTCCACCTCTCAGGGGCCAATTCAGCACCTGCCCACTCGCCTCCTGGAGCTCACAAGAAGCTTCTATGCGAGGCAGTCTTATAACTATTTTATTGCTCCCTCTCTCTCTCTCAATATATTCCTGTCCTTCCAACTGAACTAGATTCCCCTGAGTTAAAAAACCTGCCTTTGGATTATGTAACAAGTTCCTCGGGGAATACATGAGGATTCAGCCAGTCAAAAGCAAAGCGAACTGCCAAAAAAAAAAAAAATTAAAAAAAAAATGGCTAGTTTACACAGGAACCTAATTAGAGAGAGATCTAGTTGGTGGAAAGTAGTGGGAATCAAGACAGTTCTAGGTTGGGAATGTTAGTTTCTTATCTAACAGCCATTTTGCAAGCGTTAACAGGATGAAAAATGCCACTGGGGAGAACAGGCATCTTTGAATACCTAATATGTGCTTTCCGAGGTACAGCAACTGTTCAAATATAGCAGTATTCACTGCAGCAATACAAAACATATACCACAAGTGTGATTAATTAGCCAGAGACGATCTATACCATATGCTATCAGACAGTCACTATTATGATGAAGTTTAATAACACAACATATCGCACTGTGATTAATATACATTCAATTATTCAAATATGGCTGTGCTGCGCTTATAGTTTCTTTGTAAGAAATGGAAATCATTGTAACACGTTTCACACATATTTCCATATATAACTTTATTTTTCTGTGATATTTCAAGAAGTTGGATATTGTCCTCATGGGACTGCTCAAATAAAAATCTCGCGTACATTGGAAGCAGGCTGGCTTCCAAAAAGAGCAGTGTGAGATGTACCTACGAGGAATGCAGGTGGCAGGGCAGAGCCAGAGAGAGAATGGGAAGGCCTTTCTGTTTGGGTCTTTGCAGCACTGGCCCCCTCGATTTACCAGAAAAGATATACAATAACAAAGAACTGCTAAGCACTTCTTGTGGGAAACTGAGACTACTAAATTCAATTGACAGACCAACGTTTAAGATGCTATCTAGTGCAGGGGTCAGCAGATAGCAAATCTGCCAGGAAAGGGGCAGATAGTAAATTTTGTTGATTTGGGGGCCATATGGCCTCTGTCACACCTGCTCAACTCTGCTGCCGAGGCGCAAATTATCAATGGGTAGAGCCCCACTCCAAGAGAACTTTATTTATGAACACTGATATTCGGATCTCATATAATTTTCACACGGCACCAAATATTATTGCTCAGTTGATTTTTTTCATTTAAATATGCAGAAACGATTTGTAACTCATGGGCTGTGGAAAAACAGGTGGTGGGCTGGATTTGGCTTATGGGCTGCAGTTGCTGACTCTGATTTCAAGTGTTTTACTGCAGACGTTTACTGACTCTAACTCCCTCCCTGCCCTGCCCTCTTCTCTCACCCCTCTCTACTTCTTCTCTCTCTTTTCTTTCTCCACCTCCAGCTTCTGCCTGTTTCAGCTCCAAAAGTTACCAAGGGTATCTTGATATGCCAGATACTGTATCTATGGAATCCTTCTCTGTTTTTTCTCTATTTCCAAAGAGGGGGGATTTCTGTTATTTCTTCTAGGGGAAAATAACACTGAAGGGATGCCTTTTTAGATACCCTTCTCAAAGAAGCTCCTTCTTCTCACCTCCAGAGAATGGGAACTCTTACTCCTGTTTAGGAGCGGGGCGGGAGCAAAAGCCTTCACATATCTTGTGTCTTAGCATCAGCCATGTTCCTCTACATGTTCCTACCAGACAAGCACGGCCAGCCCTTCAGGAAGTGTGTGGAGGAGGACGGGGACCAGGTCAGTCATTTGGGCCCCTGAATAGGGACTCACGAAGCATAGGTACCATCGCCCACATATGCGTGTGCTTCGTCGCTCAGTTGCGTCCAACTCTTTGCGACCCCATGGACTGTAGCCAGGCAGGCTCTCAGTCCATGGAATTTTTTAGGCAAGAATACTGGGGTGGGTTGCCATTTCCTCCTCCAGGGGATCTTCCCAATCCAGAGATTGAAACTGCTTCTCCTGCATTGGCAGGCAGACTCTTTACTGCACCACCGTTTGGGCAGCTGCTCCCCATACCAGTCTTACCAATCCCCAAACTGTATCACCCACGTCCCATGCCAGTTCCCTGCTGAGGGAATCCCTGGAATCCGATTTGACATTCATTCTGCATGCGAGAGCTGGAGGTAAAGTGGAGACATTCAGAGGCTCACTGTGTCTTGTCTCTGAGTTCTCATCCAGAAGCACAGAAGTGGCATTGGAAGTGGACTTCCAAGCAATGTGCATGTGAACTTTGCATGGGGTACACTTTTGCCTCAGGCCAGCCCTGACCTCTATAGCCTATAATGAGCTAAATGATATGTGAGGAGCCAAGCAAAGTGCTAAATTGCCCCCAGTTTACAAGGAGGGACACTGAGCTTCAAAGTCAGGAAGTAAAATGTCCACAGTCACAACGTGAGATACAGCTGCTGTAGAAAATCACAAAGGCTTCTCTCTATCACCAGTCCTTGGTCTCTATTATAGGAGTCCTGTATAAATATCTGTTACTTTATTTGTCCACTGTGAGCACTCTAGCATATCTATAGCCATGACATTTGCCAAAACGCAATGGCACGAGGTCCATTAATGTCATACACGAAGCACCCCTCTTCCACCCCCAGGTTCTGGGAATGGGAGAAATTCTACTAGATCTAAAACAAGCAAAATCACTGAACTAAAGACAAGTACATGTTGTAAACAAAAAGTCTTCGTCCCTACTCTGGCGCTGTCCTTCCCCTACGATCTATGTCGTCTGCCTAATGATACTCGCCTGTGAGAAGCCAATAAGCAATAGGAGGTTCCTGAGAGCTGGGGAAAGTCTGAACACGTTCACAGCATTTAAAATCTCTCTACATAGTCTGATACCACTGCAAGCCCACACTCTCCTCCAACTAGTTATTTTTAACAGCAGCAAAACAACAGCAGCATAGCTGTAGGGATGGGCAGCCGGCAAGTGCTGTACCAACCACCAAACCTCCCTTCTGCCTGCAAGCAGACAAGCAAAGCATCCTTGTTTTGAATGAGAACTCATCTCTCCAAGGGCCCAGAATCCATATCAATATTAACCAACTGGTCATCTACTCAAACTGTTGGAAAAACAAAGGTGCCTTGATACTCTGCATTGCAATTGCAAGAGGTCAAGGTGGATTTAATCAAAGCTTGCATCATGTGAGCAAAATGCAGAAATCAATACAAGAAACAAAACTGATATGTAGAAAGGGGTAATGATCGGCCAGTGTCTAGTTACTCTAAATCAAAGCACACGACCCTGTGAAGAGCAGCTAGGATTGCCAAGATACATCCGAGAAGACCCCAGCAGGAGTTTGTAATGATATTCCTCTACAGTATGAGTTATATGTTAAGCAAATGTCCTCAAATATTTAATGAAACAAGCTATCAAAAGCCAACTGTTGACCGTGTGTGCTTTCCTTTGAAAGAACCAGAACGTATTATATGATTAGTTCAGAGGCTCAATATTTAGGACATGGAGGAGGAGATAAGGGTATATCCAAATCACAACTTAAAAGATAAGACTTGCAAGGCTAGTGGAACAGAATTATGCCTAAACATCTCTTTAAAGAAATGGTTCTAACATTTAAGACCCAAATGAGAATGCAGTTTACTTTTGGACAACGTGGCACCCCACCCCTCCACTTTCCATGCAATGAAAATCTGAGTTACAGTCTGTTCTGGGCATCTGTGCTTCTGCATCTACATATTCAACCTCAGATTGTATAGTATGCATTTAGTGCAAAAAAAAAAAAAAAAAATCCACTTGTAAGTGAACCCACGCAGTTCAAAGTCATGTGGTTCAAGGGTCAACTATACTTAATAAATTTCTCATGGGAACATTTCAACTGATTACAAAACCAGCAATGAAAAAATGTTGACATGAACAAAAAACTCTTGTCTCCGCCATCAATTAGCTTACAGTCTAATATGGAAGCTGACATGAAAATAAACAATTATAGTACAACACAATTAGATAATATCTACAAAAAAAGGCATGAAATGGAAATAGCTACCATTAGTGTTAAGCTCAGTAAGTGACTTAGGGACAGATTATTTATATTATTTACATAAAATTTAAAAGGTATGAGAGTCTAGGATAAGTGCCTTAATCTTCCTAGGAAGGTCAGGGAAGGCTTCTTAGAGGAGATACTACTTAAGTTTTCCAAAAAGGCATGCAGGCTTCATCCCAGACAGAAGAGACAACCACACAAAGGCATGGTGACACAAGAGCATGGTGTATACGAGCAATTACTAGTAGACCATAGGCTTCTGGAGGAACTTAGCAAAGTGAGAATCTCCCCTATATGATTCTTCCCTCTATGGACATTTGTTGTTATTTAGTCTCTAAGTTGTGTCTGGCTCTTTTGTGACCCTGTGGATTGGGGCCCATGAGGTTCCTCTGTTCATGAGATTTCCTAGGGAAGAATACTGGGGTGGGTTTCAGTTTCCTCCTCCAGGGGAACTTTCCAGCTCAGGGATCGAGCCTGTGTCTCCTACACTGGCAGGTGGATTCTTTACCATTGAGCCACCTGGGAAGGACATAAATGATTCTTCAAACCCTGACAGCTTTTCTCCAGTGGGAGGCATGGTTATCCCAGTTGACCTCTTGCAGATCCNGGGAACTTTCCAGCTCAGGGATCGAGCCTGTGTCTCCTACACTGGCAGGTGGATTCTTTACCATTGAGCCACCTGGGAAGGACATAAATGATTCTTCAAACCCTGACAGCTTTTCTCCAGTGGGAGGCATGGTTATCCCAGTTGACCTCTTGCAGATCCATGAGTAAGCTCTCCATACCCTGTTTCTTTACCTGTTCTGTACCCCTAGCTGGTGATGATCTGTCCTGCTAGAAGCAATAGATTGCATGCTGTTTTTCAGCCAGTAGGCAGAGATAATCAAGCTATTTTAAATCCTAAAAGATGATGCTCTGTAAATGCTGCAGTCAATATGCTAGCAAATTTGGAAAACTCAGCAGTGGCCACAGGACTGGAAAGGGCCAGTTTTCATTCCAATCCCAAAGAAAGGCAATGCCATAAATGTTCAAACTACTGCACAATTGAACTCATCTCACATGCTAGCAATGTAATGCTCAAAATTCTCCAAGCCAGGTTTCAATAGTATGTGAACTGTGAATTTCCAGATGTTCAAGTTGGATATTAAAAAGGCAGAAGAAACAGAGATCAAATTGCCAACATCTGTTAGATCAAAAAAAAAAAAAAAAGCAAGAGTTCCCAAAAAACATACACTTCTGCTTTATTGACTGTCAAAGCCTTTGACTATGTGGACTACAACAAATTGTGGAAAACTCTTAAAGAGATGGGAATACCAGACCATCTTACCTGCCTCCTGAGAAATCAGTATGCAGGTCAAGAAGCAACAGTAAGAACCAGACATGGAAAAATGGACTGGTTCCAAATTGGGAAAGGAGTATGTCAAGGCTGTATACTGCCACCCTGCTTATTTAACTTATATGCACAGTAGATCATGCGAAATGCCGGGCTGGAATCAAGAAGCACAAGCTGCAATCAAGATTGCCAGGAGAAATATCAATAACCTCCGATATGCTGATGACACCACCCTTAGGGCAGAAAGAGAAGAAGAACTAAAGAGCCTCTTGAAGAAAGTGAAAGAGTAGAGTGAAAAAGTTGGCTTAAAACTCAACATTCAGAAAACTAAGATCATGGCATTTGGTGTCATCAGTTCAGTTCAGTTCAGTCACTCAGTCGTGTCCGACTCTTTGCGACCCCATGAGTCGCAGCACACCAGGCCTCCCTGTCCATCACCAACTCCTGGAGTTCACTCAAACTCATGTCCATCGAGTCAGTGATGCCATCCAGCCATCTCATCCTCTGTCGTCCCCTTCTCCTCCTGCCCCCAATCCCTCCCAGCATCAGAGTATTTTCCAATGAGTCAACTCTTCGCATGAGGTGGCCAAAGTACTGGAGTTTCAGCTTTAGCATCAGTCCTTCCAAAGAAATCCCAGGACTGATCTCCTTCAGAATGGACTGGTTGGATCTCCTTGCAGTCCAAGGGACTCTCAAGAGTCTTCTCCAACACCACAGTTCAAAAGCATCAATTCTTCGGTGCTCAGCTTTTTTCACAGTTCAACTCTCACATCCATACATGACCACTGGAAAAACCATAGCCTTGACTAGGCAGACCTTTGTTGCCAAAGTAATGTCTCTGCTTTTGAATATACTATCTAGGTTGTTCATAACTTTTCTTCCAAGGAGTAAGCATCTTTTAATTTCATGGCTGTAGTCACCATCTGCAGTGATTTTGGAGCCCCAGAAAATAAAGTCTGACACTGTTTCCACTGTTTCCCCATCTATTTCCCATGAAGTGATGGGACTGGATGCCATGATCTTCATTTTCATCACTTCATGGCAAATAGATGGGGGAAAAATGGAAACAGTGACAGACTTTATTTTTTGGGTCCCCAAATCATTGCATATGGTGATTGTAGCCATGAAATTAAAAGATGCTTGCTCCTAAGAAGAAAACCTATGACAAACCTGGACAGCATATTAAAAAGCAGAGACATTACTTTGCTGACAAAGGTCCATCTAATCAAGGCTGTTGTTTTTCCAGTAGTCATGTATGGATGTGGGAGTTGGACTATAAAGAAAACTGAGCATCGAAGAATTGATGCTTTTGAACTGTGGTATTGGAAAAGACTCTTGAGAGTCCTCTTGACTGCAAGGAGATCAAACCAGCCTATCCTAAAGGAAATCAGTTCTGAATATTCATTGGAAGGACTGATGCTGAAGCTCCAATATTTTGGCTACCTGATGTGAAGACTGACTCATTGGAAAAGACACTGATGCTGGGAAAGATTGAAGACAGGAGGAGAAGGGGACGACAGAGGATGAGATTGTTGGATGGCATCACCGACTCAATGGACATGAGTCTGAGCAAGTTCTGGGAGTTGGTGATGAACAGGAAAGCCTGGCATGCTGCAGTCCATGGGGTCACAAAGAGTCAGACACAACTGAGCAGGTGAACTGAATTGAGGCAGTGACAGGCCAAGCAGTACTGCCACAAACTTGCCTCACATTCACANTCAATGGACATGAGTCTGAGCAAGTTCTGGGAGTTGGTGATGAACAGGAAAGCCTGGCATGCTGCAGTCCATGGGGTCACAAAGAGTCAGACACAACTGAGCAGGTGAACTGAATTGAGGCAGTGACAGGCCAAGCAGTACTGCCACAAACTTGCCTCACACTCACAACTTTGACCACAGCCATGGGAAAACATGCTCCGAGGGCCTGCTGCCGCTAAGTCATTTCAGTCGTGTCCAACTCTGTGCAACCCCATAGATGGCAGCCCACCAGGCTCCTTTGTCCCTGGGATTCTCCAGGCAAGAACACTGGAGTGGGTTGCCATTTCCTTCTCCAATGCATAAAAGTGAAAAGTGAAAGTGAAGCCACTCAGTCATGTCCAACTCTTCACGACCCCATGGACTGCAGCCTATCAGGCTCCTCTATCCATGGGATTTTCCAGGCACGCGTACTGGAGTGGGGTGCCATCGCCTTCTCCCTGAGGGCCTAGGATCCAAGCATATTTACCAACTGTTACATCTAACCCTTACCCCTAGAAACCTGATATTTCTGTTGACTAGGAAAGCAGCATTTTTAGAACAGTCTGATGCACTGGGAAGAGCACTGGATTAGAAGTGAGGAGGTTCATCTGTGGAGGTCCACCCACATCTGTGGGTCTACCATTAATTAGCATCATTTTTCTACCTTGTCTCTTAACCTCTCTGGACCTTGGTTTCCACATCTGTAGAATGGATGGATTGGCATAGGTCACTCTCATGGTCCTTTCTAGCTCTAAGATTCTGATTTACTATTACTTAGGGAATACAGTGGGTAGAGGTTGTCACTAAACACACAGTTCAGCCAGACTCTGTGTCATCAAAGATTATTCTAGAACAGGGGCTGACAAACTACAGCCCATGGGTCAAACCTGGTCTGCAGCCTGTTTTGGTACAGTCCACAGTCTGAAAATGGTTAGAACATTTTTTTTTAATACAACAAAAAAGAATATAAAATAGATAAAACAAAAAAGAATACGTGACAGAGACTATATGTGGCTCACAAAACATAATATATTTACTATTTGGCCCTTTATACAAAAAACTTTGCTGATCTCTGCTCTAGAATACTCAGAAACTGTCCATATTGGAGGCTTTAGCCATTTAATATTCTTGAAAAACAGTTATTTCCTAACTTTTCTTGGGTTATGTGGCAGATTAAATATGGTCATAATTTTTTTTACATTTTTCCCATTGGTCTGTGTCTCTGCCTATTGGCTCTGGGTGGGATCTGTAATAAGACACAGAGGACAAGTACTAAGACAGTGTTGGTACCAAACCCTTGAGAAATTGACAGGTTCCTCTTTCTGTTTCTTGGGACACCCTTTCTGGGAGCCTGAAATTCCCAGATAGGAGACATCTATATGTATGAAGTGAAGCCACCTGGGCCCTCCAGACTGGCTCATCTGCTACCTGACCACCACCAAGGATCCTCGGTCAGCATCACATGGAACAGAAGATCTAGCTAGTCAAGTCTTGCCTAAATTCATGACTCACAAAACCTGTACACGTAATAATATGACTGTTATAAAAACCCTCTATGTTTTGAGGGAGTCTGTCACGTAATAAGAGATAAAAGGGAATAGGACCAGTGTGCCATGCTAATGAAATACACATCAGGAGCTTCCTCTGTCTTGGGCGGTACCCTGAATCTATATTTTAATAACGCCTTTCAGGTGATTCATATCCTCAAACAAGTTGGAGAATTAGTCTTCACAGTGACTCTATGATTTTCTGAAATATGCTTGGGATCATGCATAAAAGCACCTGGATTCTTCTGTTGTACCTTCTGGAGGACTCTAGGTAAGGCCTGGGTGTGGCCATAGCCCACTGCCCAATACTAGTCACTCCAAGACACTGAGTCCCTTCTTTGGACAGAACACTGCCTCAAGCACTGTGGGAGATTGGACTGATCATAAATCCCTGAAGGCTAGGTCTTGGTGTCATTTGTCATCCTACCCTAGCACCTAGCATAGATCCTAACTGGGCACAGAGTAATTGCTTAATACATGCTTATGAGTTAAAAGCAAGTAATAACTGCCATATACCTATTGATAATTTACTTCATCCTAGCATTTAGTTTCCTATGATTGTTTCATTTAATCCTTACAGTGATCCTGAGAGGTAGTTGTTATTTGCTTTATCTTAAGAATAACAAACATAAAATTCAGGGGCTGAATTTGCCTGAGGTAGCTGATAGAACAGGATCAGCTATTCAGATACAATGCTTGACTTTAGTGTTCATAACCACCCCACAATCCCCCCTTAGGTGAGACATTCATAGTCCCCAATTTTGAGGGGCTTCAAAGCTATGACAAGCCTAGGCAGCATATTAAAAAGCAGAGACACCACTTTGCTGACAAAGGTCCACATTATCAAAGCTATGGTTTTGCCAGTAGTCATGTATGGATGTGAGAGTTGGACCATAAAGAAGGCTGAGTGCCGAAGAATTGATGCTTTTGAACTGTGATGCTGGAGAAAACTCTTGAGAGCCCCTTGGACTGCAAGGAGATCAAACCAACCAATCCTAAAGGAGATCAACCCTGAATATTCAGTGGAAGGATTGATGCTGACAGTGAAGCGCCAATTCTTTGGCCGCCTGATGTGAAGAGCCGACTCATTGGAAAAGACCCTGATGCTTGGAAAGAAGGAAGGTGGGAGAAGGGGACAACAGAGGATGAGATGGTTAAATGGCATCACTGACTCAACTGACATGAGTTTGAGCATGTGGTGAAGATGGTGAAGGACAGAAAAGCTTGGCTTCCTGCAGATCATGAAGTTGCAACGAGACATGACTTAGCAACTAAAATACAACAAACCTGCGAGAGCCATGGCACAAGGGCACACCTGGAAATATTGCAGAGTGGACTGTCCAGTGGTCTGGCTCTGTTGGCAGACGGCTGTGGGCGTCCATGAGAGCTCAATCAGCTGACTGTTGCTTCACAGCTAACAACCACAGTCTCCAGTTCCGCTGCTCGGTCGTGTCCGACTGAGACCCCATGGACTTCAGCACGCCAGGCTTCCCTGTCCATCACCAGCTCCCAGAGCTTGCTCAAACTCATGTCCGTCGAGTTGGTGATGCCATCCAACCATCTCAACTACAGTCTTCATGGTTTTAAAAACTCCTTCATTAGCTCACAGTTCTGAATGTCAGAGGTCCTGGCACAGCATGGGTGTGTTCTCTGCACATGGGTCCCTCAAGGCTAAACTCAAGGTATCAGCCAGGCTGCAGTCTCATCTGAAGCTCAGGGACCTTTTCTAAGCTCGTGTGGTTGTGGCAGAATTCAGTTTCTTGAGGTCACAGCACTGACTAAGGCCACTGGGTCCTTGTTGACTACCAGCCACGGGCTCCTCACAGCTGCTAGACGTCACCCATAATCCTCATTCCCTGGCCCCTCCATTTTCAAAGCCAGTGATGGAGAGCCTCCCTGCTGTTAAATCCCTCTCACACTTCAAACTCTTTAAGAACAACCCCGTGCTTTTTAAGAGTTCCTCTGGTTACGTCAGATTTCCCCAGCATACTCTTTTCTTTAAAGTCAATTGATTTTGGACCTTAATGATGTCTGCAAGATCCCTTCCCAACACGCTTCAAACACCTAGATCGGTGCTTGCCTGAATATGTGGGAGAGGATGGGGATCTTGGAGACCATCCTGGAATCCTGCCCAGCAGGAGAGCACAGAAGAGAGTGAAGAACAGAAGCTGCTTCATAGGTGTGTCCTCTTACAAAGACCTCCCTTTTTCTGTGCTCAAAGGTCCCAGTGGAGAGGAATCCATTCTGGAACCTTAAGGCATGTGATTACAAAGTGACTTCTTAATCTGAGAGTGGGATTTGGGGAGGAGGGAGTGCTGGCCCATAAAACAATGACTCTACATATTAATGTGCTGTACAGAAGTAGAGAGCCTGTGAAGAGTGGTACCCCATGCTGGTTCCCCGTCTTTCTCCTCTTAATAAGGTCTCTGTGGAGAGCATCTGCCCCAGAGGTGTGAACCGGGCAGAGTCTGAGTTTGCCTCCACCTCCCCCTGCCCCTGCCCACAGCCCTGTGTTCTCTGCAGAATCTGCTGCTTTTGCCAGAGAAGTTGATTACTGAATAATGAATTATCGTTCTTTTTTCATTTTCCAGCCCTCTTCAGAAATGTGCCGCTACTTTTCTACTTATTGAGGCTCAAAATGGAAAGAAAAAGAGAAGATTCTTCTTTCATCCAGAGAAAGGAAGGAAGAAAAAAAAAAAAAAAAACCACAATCTTACCTAACAGCTCCATCTCACTCCCGGGGATGATAGTGATAATTGTTTTAATTAATTCAGTTTCTAACTTCGGAGTAATTTCATTTCTTTCTTGACCGGATGATAATGTTTCCAATGAAGTGAAGTTTCACTAGATAATACCAGGCAGGGTCACTTGGTCAGATTAGAAAAGTCCTTGCCCTCTTGGCAGAGGGTGTGGGGTGTGTGTGTGGGGGGGGCGGTGCATAGCCCAGAAATAAGCATTCCACTCTAAGAGAATAGAGCTGTTCCTGCATCAGCAGAGTCGTGCTCGGAAGTCTTCCCGGGGCAGTGGTGGAGGGTCCCCTATGCATCACAGGTGTGGGAGTTCTCCACAACATGAGAGTTATTCTCCTAGGAAAAGGGATGCATACAGGGAACTGAGAGGAGGCAGGTAATGTCACAGATCAGAATTCATGCAGAGCAGAGTGAGCAGAAGAAGCTTCAGGTGCATCATGAAAACTGACCTGTGACCCAAGACCAGTCCTTAAGTTACTGTACCCCCAAATGAGAGCCCGAGGAAGGAAAAGCTGACAGACAGCTGGTTCCGGGATATCCCTGCCCCAGGGCCCTTCTTCAAGGGCCCATTATAAGCTGCACAGCGTTGGTGAGGCTCTATCATAGGGACCTTGGTATGCGTGAGAACATGCGTGGGAAGGGGAGTGTGCGTGAGAATAAGTGTGTGAGAGACTGAGTGTGTGTGCATATATGTGAGAGGGTGTTGTGAGGCTGTGTGTGAGAGAGTGGATGGTAAGTGTGTCTGTGTATTTGTGTGTGTGTGTGTGATGCTGCAAGGAATCCTGACATAAGCCAGGTTACCTGAGTGACCTTTATACCAGATTAAAATCCCCAAGGAGAAGGAATGGTAGGACCCGGCAGGGCACTGGTGGGAAGAAGTAGGAGTGGATTCAGTACTTAGTAAACAGAGGCAACTGAATCAGGTGACTGGGGAAAGAGAGGTGGGGAGTGGAAGTCAGGAGGCATCTGAGCTTCTGACTTGAGCAGCTGGGTGAAGCGGCCCCCAAAGGGGCAAGATGGGAGGGGTGGGAGGGAGGCTTAAGAGGGAGTGGAGATATATATATAGATATATATAGATATATATGTATATGTATGTATGTATGTGTGTGTGTGTATATATATATATATAGAGAGAGAGAGGGCATGGCAACCCACTCAAGTATTCTTGTTGGAAAATCCCATGGACAGAGGAACCTGGTAGACTACAGCCCATGGGGTTACAAAGAGTCAGACACGACTGAGCAACTAAGCATATATATATAGTTTTAGACTGATTTGCAAAGTTGTATGGCAGAAATCAACACAACATTGTAAAGCAATTATCCTCCAATTAAAAATAAAACAGATAATAGAGAAGAATGAAAGCAAGGTTGATGTGACATCATTTGAAACAAGTGTATACTTTTCAGGAAACTACATGGCTCTTCAAGAAATACTTTCTGTCTTCAGAGTCTGCAAAAGCCTTATGTCTGCCATCATTCACACACTGAACTACCAAGAATATAATAAAGCATGCTTCTAATATGCTTTAATCAGTTTCCTATCTCTTGATCTGTCTTCCTCTGTGTCTACCAGACTTCTCTTCCTATCCTGTCTTTTGAGCACCCCACCTCGGTGATCGTGTGTACCCTTCCTGTTAAGTCAGCATCATCTCCACAGTTTGTTAGCTCAAAACTGAATGCAAGTACAGCCAGGGCATCTGGAGTTACCCCCAGCTGTTTGCTGACTTGAACTTCATACAACTAAGCATCCAAGACAGATCCAAGCTTTTCTGTAGCTTTTATATGGTTTAAAACTTTGCTAGCTTGATACCTACTAGGGAAGCTCCAGAATATCAAAAATTAAATAGAAACTAAAATAAAAGCCAAGGTTTCTTTTGCGAGATCTTGCCCCTCTTCATTATTAGCATATTCAGATAACTACCTCAGTAGAACCTGGTCTTTGAAGTGAGCTGGTAGCTCCGGGGAGGTTAAAAATATTGTTGGGAATGGAGAGGTGATGAGATGGCATCACTCTCCAACTTCAGTTAGAAATATCCTGGAAAAGACAAGGAACATTGAGACTTGGAGACCAGGGGAAATGGGAGAAGACAGCTTCCTTGAAAGGTGAGCAGGCAAGCACAGGACTGGACACGTGACACACTGCCGTGTCACAGGAGGCTCCAACTGAGAGAGAGACTGTCTTTTCAGATGGTCCATTACTGGAGGATTACAATTTTAAAAATTAACTAACCCCCTTATGAGAGGGACCAGATTGAAGGCAATATGCTGCTTTGTTTCCTAGTTCTCTTCCATGGCAAACAAGGCTTTAAAAATGCTCTGCAGAACTAAATCATGAATCATGCAAGAGAGAGCAGTAAAGTCCAGATGAAGGGCAGGCTGCTGTAATAAACTCCCAGAAAAACCTCAGGAAGGCTACCGCTGGCAGGAGTTGAAGGGTAAAACATTGTGCAGCGAGAGCTGTGGAAATGTATAGAACGACAAGGGCAAGAAACCTGAGGACTGAGAAAATTAGGGGTGGGGGAGGTGGGAGGATCAGGTTATAAGGAGCAAACACAGAGGCCATGAGTCTCATCCTATGAACTGCGAGGTATTCCTGTAACAGGTCTGGATCATGGTGGATTGGTGTGCCTTGAAGGGCATATGAAGAGCTTACTTGCAGACACAGGTCAGATCACCCCTGGCAACCCCAACCTCCTTCTCTGGCATCTAGATCATCAGTGTCACAGAGATGAGCAGCCTCCAACTCAGACATCACGGAAGCAAAACTCTAGGCAGGCCAAATGAGTGAATCCAGTTAGGCACAGGAAAAGCCATTTATCTGGATTTCACAACTGATGGAAATGTGGATGCAGACAAATATTTCTCTACCATCAGGAAATCTGCAGTGTGAGAGAATGGCCGAGGGCCCCTGGCACTCAGCCTCAGTGTTGGAAACCAATAGGATGTGGAGGGAGTGGTGGCAAGCTGGATGGTAATGATGTGGCCACACTTCCTACAAACCACTGCCAGCAAAGGAGACTGAGTGGCCTATGGCTGCATCCATCTTTGACATCCAACTGTCAAAAGAAGCTGTACTAATTTTCATATTGTGTCTGCCAATTTTTAAAAAGTTCAGATTTTAAAGGTAGAAATAAAACACCTAGGAAGGTTGCATTCAACCTGTATGCAGTCAGCTTTAAATTTCTTATCTGGTTCAATACTCTTATTTTAAAATAAGAAAACTGAGGCCCATGGAGAAGTGTCTGATCTTCTGCTACACTGTGAACTGAGGCCAAGGCTACACCGAGAGCTTAGATCTTCCCTTCTGCAGGCCTCCTCCCCTCTCCCAGCTTCTCTGGCTGCATTAGGATCCTCTCTCATAATCTGTTTCAGCCTCTTTACTGCCCCCTGGCAGTCAGAAGCATCATTGCACTACTCCACTCACTCCGTGGCAAATAGATAGGGAAACAATGGAAACAGCGACAGAGCTTAATTTGGGGGCTCCAGAATCACTGCAGATGGTGATTGCAGCCATGAAATTAAAAGATGCTTGCTTCTTGAAAGAAAAGCTATGACAAACCTAGACAGCATATTAAAAAGCAGAGATATTACTTTGTCGACAAAGGTCCCTCTAATCAAAGCTATGATTTTCCCAGTAGTCATGTATGGATGTGACAGTTGAACCATAAGGAAGGCTGAGTGTCAAAGAATTGATGCTTTTGAATTGTGGTGTTGGAGAAGACTCTTGAGAGTCCCTTGGACTGCAAGGAGATCCAACCAGTCCATCCTAAAGGAGATCAGCCCTGGGTGTTCACTGGAAGGACTGTTGCTAAAGCTGAAACTCCAATACTTTGGCCACCTGATGTGAAGAGCCAACTCAGTAGGAAAGACCCTGATGCTGGGAAAGATTGAAGGCAGGAGGAGAAGGGGATGACAGAGGATGAGATAGCTTGATGGCATCATCGACTCAATGAACATAAGTCTGAGCAAGCTCCAGCTGATGGTGATAGACAGGGAAGCTTGGCGTCCTGCAGTTCATGGGGTCACAGTGTCAGACATGACTGAGTGACTGAACAACAAAAACCCCTCTCAGGAATCTTCTGAGCACCTCACATATTCTACCTCCCAAAAGGAAACAAAACAAGATAATTTACCCATTCCTGCAGGACCTACAGTGGTTTAAATGATGCCCCCTAAAGATATTCATGTCCTAATCCTCAGAACCTATAAATGCCATCTTATGTAAAAGCAGTATCTTTGCACATGTCAAGTTAAAGACGTTGAGATGAGACCATTTTGGGTTAGCCATGTGGGCCTGAAACCCACTGATGAGCATTCTTATAAGAGGGAGGCAAAAGAAGATTATGTGGACAACAGAGGTGGAGGTTGGAGTGATGTGGCCCTAAGTTAAGGAATGCTGGCAGCCACCAGCAGCTAGAAGAGGCAAAGCGCGCATTTCCTCCAGGTCCTCCAGGGGAAGTACATCCCTGCCAAACCTTGACAAATCTGGCCTCTAGAACAATGAGAGAATAAATTGTGGTTTATTATGGCAGCCACAGAAAACCAACACAGGATGCCTCCTTCTCCAGGGAATAGGAATTCCCTATGAGACTAAAAACAATTTGTTGAGTACTTCATTTATACCGGGCACATATGTTTTTTTCCAATCCCCATATCACTCATTCCCTGAAGGAGGGCAGGGCAATCCACTCCAGTATTCTTGCCTGGAGAATTCCATGGACAGAGGAGCCTGGTTAGCTGAGGTCCATGGGGTCGCAAAGAGCTGGACACAACTGAGCAACTAAGCGCATATGTAACTCTTTACAACAGGTGTTATCTCCTCTCCCACCCCTAACGCCAACTCATAACACATAAAGGGAAATGGAGTTGTCTTTTGAAGGAAGACTGACTCCAGAGTTAATGATTGAGAAATGTGAAGATGTAGAAACAAACAACAGCTATTGGGCTGGGGAGCTGGTAGCAATTTAGACCATAATTCTGTCACATAGCAGAATCAGGGAACTCCCAGGTCCCTGAAAGATAGAAATAAAGACCTGACACACATTCCTAAATTGTTTTTGTACGAAGCAGACCCCCTCTAGATGAAAACTGCTGACTACAAGAACATAGAGCTGAAACTAGTTGAAACCAGAAGGTAGATGATGCTTGAAACTTCACTTTGATACCAACCAATCCGAGCACTGTCCATGAGCTGATCACGCCCTGCTCCTTGAACACTGTAAAACTTCTCACTACCCCCTCCAGGGTGGGTCAAACAGTCTCCAGGGCATGAGCCCACTGTGGCCCTCTTTGCCTGGCAAAGCAAATAACAGATATTCTTCTCTGCTGCTGCTGCTGCTAAGTTGCTTCAGTCGTGTCTGACCCTGTGCGACCCCATAGACGGCAGCCCACTAGGCTCCGCCATCCCGGGGATTCTCCAGGCAAGAACACTGGAGTGGGTTGCCATTTCCTTCTCCAGATATTCTTTTCTACTCTGCCCCAAACCCTGTCTTTGTGTTTCTATTAGGTATCCGTGAACAGAGGCCAGATTTCAGTAACAATTTGAAACCCACGCTTTTTATTCTCACTGCCTTACTCATATGGAACTTCTTCAAATAAACTCTTGTAATATAATACTGAGCTTCCTTAGCTCCACAAAGCAGCTTTGAAGGTGGGAATCTCCTATTGTTAGAACAGATCAGCGCAAACATTTTTTTTTTTTTAACAATGGCCAAGTTTTAAAAATTTAATATTTTAGGCAAAATGATGCCAATATTACAGAAAGAGCAGCGCTTGGTGGGCAAATGCACATCACTTTCAGATGCAGGCACTACGGAACTGTATCCTGAATCATCATGAGGAGAGTCTCAATTCATGCACTGATAACTTGATTTTTTTCAGACTCTGGGAATAACCACCACACGAATGTATGAAGTCAGGAAAACATAACTTCACATGAACAGAGTAGAGGCAAAGCACAGATTGACCAAAACTGGGACAGGCTTCACTCGAGAAAAGGGAAACACCTAGAATCATCTCATGTTTAAGCAACTAGAAATATTTTAAGAAGTTGATTCTGATCCAGAGAAATCAGACCTAAGTGTGGATGTTAAATAGTAATCTTCAGTGTTTAGATAACTGAATTTAGTCTCTTTGAGACTCAATTTTCAAATCTATAAAATGTGAGAATAGAAATAATGTGTACATATCATATGATCAGGTTGCAGCACACATCTGGTTTCTGATAAACAATAGCTATTAAATAATCACTATCACTGTTGTTCATTGTCCTGACTCTTCCCTATTTTATCATATAAAAATTTAATTCAGATATTCTGTAAGAGGATATAATGAAAATTATCCAATCACCAGTTTAATTTCTCTTTTTATAGTTACACAGAGAATTGTAATTCCACACCAGAAATAAGCACTCTTTCAAATTATCCTTTAAAATAACTTGTTGCGAGCATACATAAATTCACTCCATGTATAATATTCTTTCAATTGACTTAGAGATGTGAAGGCAGACTTGTTAGAGGGGGAAAAAATCTTTAAAGGCTACACTCATTCATCCACTAGATATTTATGGAGGAATGTCTCTGGAATCAATGCAAAGTACAATAATTGCCCTAAGAGTTTTGAGTAAAATGCTATGGGATTATAAAGAGAAATAACATAGTCAAGATTGTTAATTAGAAAAATGTGAATTCAAAAGAGGGAGAATGCCTTTCCAATACTTTATGGGACTGGGGGAGGGGCAATGAATGATGGGGAAGAAAGTATAGCATACAGAGATACTCTGCAAAGGAGGTAGTTTTCAGTTGAACCTTAAAGGAGAAGGCAGATTTCAACATTGAAAGCAAGAGTTTTCTACACAAAATGATAGAACCAAAAATTCTAGGTGACTGTGGGAAGTAGCAAATAAGTTTGTTTTGATGGGGCAAAGAGTATATAAAGTGAATATTTGACTTGCTATTGGACAGGTAGGTAATAGAGAACTCACATATGACCTGAGCATTTTGAACCTAATTGTTAGATACTGATGTCCTTAACACCCTTAGTAGAGCAGAGATATGATCAGAAACGGGCATTTTGTAATTTGGGGGTGTAGCCTGTGTTGGGGAGAAGGCAATGGCACCCCACTCCAGTACTCTTGCCTGGAAAATCCCATGGATGGAGGAGCCTGGTAGGCTGCAGTCCATGAGGTCGCCAAGAGTCGGACGCGACTGAGTGACTTCACTTTCACTTTTCACTTTCGCGCATTGGAGAAGGAAATGGCAACCCACTCTGGTGTTCTTGCCTGGAGAATCCCAGGGACGGGGGGGCCTGGTGGGCTGCCGTCTATGGGGTCACACAGAGTCGGACACGACTGAAGCGACAGCAGCAGCAGCAGCCTGTGTTGGTGGGAATGGAAGCAGAAGGGCCATGTAGGAGGCTTGGTCATCATCTAAGTGAAAGGAGAATGAATGATCAGCTAGCCAGGAGAGAGTGAGGTGGGAAAGGAGTGAAAGACAAGAAGGAATAGCCAGGAGATGTGGTGGTCCAAGCAAGGATGCCCAAGAAAATCTTCTAGTAGTAACAAGAATAAGGAACACAGAACAAAGAGTAAACTCCTCTGGAAGAATTGCTATGCTTAGTTTGTGATGCATAGAGATGTCCACCATACAAATGAAAACAAAACAAAACACCTTTAGTTTAGAAGAACGCTTGACCTTGGAGATAGAAAATAGCATTCTGCAAAAGGTAATGGTTTTTAGCCCTGAGAAAACTCAGTTTACTAAGGGAGACTACAAGGAGAAAGAAAAAGAGGAGACAGGCAGGCTCTAGGTGGCAGCGTCTGATTTCACAGAGGTAGGAGTAGACTCACAAGGGTAGTCTGAGAAATAGAAGGAAACGGAAACTCGTCCATTGTCTCTAGTCTTTGAAAATGAGGAAGGGAGAGCTATTGGACAGGCCAAGATCTAAGAGAAAGCTGTTGCTTTGGCCAATGCTGTTTCTGTCTGGAATGCCTACCTCACCTCCACCTTCCTCCATCTATCCAAGTCGAGTTAAACTATGAGGCTCACTGAGAATGCCACCTCCTCTGTGAAACCATCCTAAGCCAGGTCCTAAGAAAAAGTGATCTTGTCCTCTCTCTGTTATAGGAATTCTCAGTCTACATGATCATTGCTGCCAGTCATGTGGTCCTATGGTAGACTTTCTTCAAATGCTTGTTGATGGGAGCAGGGCCAGGATTGAAGGCATAAGAGAAGGAGCTGGTCTTGGCCAGCAGGAAAGATACTTTTATTCTAATATAGGAGACAAGGGAAGTCTTCTATGCTCAGTATCTAGGGTTGACAGGCTTTTCAAGGGCTTCCATAATATTTGGGACCAAAAAACAAACCAAAATAAAATCCCTCCAAAGTATGAAAAAATGAAAAGGAAAAATAATAAATGTTTAAGTATCTACAAATGTTATTATATCAAATAGTCAGAAAATTCAAGTCGCCTCTTTGATAATCATACATAAATGTGATTTCATGTGAGGTATGGCGCATTAAATACATATATAATAGACCAACAGGTTTGATATGGTTTGAGGTGGTGCATCCACCTCAAAGAGGAGGCATGCCCAGAAACCAGGAATGCCTGAACCCATCCTGAGAGAAGGCCACCAGAGGAATTTTGAAGTGGAGAGGACAGAAGTAACAATGCCTACTTTACAGGCCATCTATGCAGGCTTGTATTTCACATACGTCATTAAAATAAAGGTGTGATGTTATGGTAAAGACTGAGAAACTAATCCCATACAAATATTCTCTTTCTGGGCCTGGTTACTACTTCCAACTCATCCTTGTCTCATTTGCAGCCGTGACAGGGAGGCAGGTCTACCAATCAAGTCTTTGACCTTTGGGGGCAAAGATCAGCATCTGTGATCCTGGCAATCTAGTGATCTCAGCCCAAACCTTACAAAGAAGTACTTGATTATGATAAAAATTGCAATTATTAATAAAGAAATATAGACAAAACAAGCTACATAGAATAGCCACAAAGAATGATTATGATATTTTCAGAAACAAGCTATCACTTACCAGAAAACTCACTAGGCAACTTACAGCCTGCAGTAAATCTATACACTTAGCTTTGCTGTCTTTATAAAATACATTAACGAAGTAATAGCAATATGGCTGCTGAAAAGATGCAATGTCTAGTTGAAGCCCTAAGGGAATTTTATAAAGTAAAGCAATCAGATGAAGACAAACAGTGCCCTTTCCCTTAAAAAAATTGCTATGGAGTTTTATTTTTTTTATTAATTTCAAATTTAAAAATTATTAAAAATGGGACTACATGCAAAAATATAATCTCATTTATGAAAATGACAGCCTCAAATCCTATTTCAAGCCCAATTTTCAATACATGGAAGTTGTTCATGAGCATGAGTCATATTAGGATATTCTTATGAAAATTATCACAGCCTGTGGAGAAAATTAGCTTTCTGAAGTATCCCATAGGTGCAAAAATTTAAGTTTTAAAATTAGCATTCAATTTTCTGAAATATATTGCTGGGTTTCCTAAGACTGTACATTGGAGTAAAATAGGTACCATATATATTCAGTTCAGTTCAGTTCAGTCGCTCAGTCGTGTCCGACTCTTTGCGACACCATGAATCGCAGCATGCCAGGCCTCCCTGTCCATCACCAACTCCCAGAGTTCACCCAAACTCACGTCCTTCAAGTTGGTGATGCCATCCAGCCATCTCATCCTCTGTCGTCCCCTCCTCCTCCTGCCCCCGATCCCTTCCAGCATCAGGGTCTTTTCCAGTGAGTCAACTCTTCGCATGAGGTGGCCAGAGTACTGGAGTTTCAGCTTTAGCATCATTCCTTCCAAAGAAAACCCAGGGCTGATCTCCTTCAGAATGGACTGGTTGGATGTCCTTGCAGTCCAAGGGACTCTCAAGAGTCTTCTCCAACACCACGGTTCAACAGCATCAATTCTTTGGCGCTCAGCTTTCTTCACAGTCCAACTCTCACATCCATACATGAGTACAGGAAAAACCATAGCCTTGACTAGACAGAACTTTGTTGTATTAAATATATATAAATTTAAAGTTTTATACAGTTCTTCAGTTCAGTTCAGTCACTCAGTCATGTCAGACCCCTTGCGACCCCATGAACTGTAGCACTCTAGGCCTCCCTGTCCATCGCCAACTCCCGGAGTTCACTCAAACTCATGTCCATCGAGTTGGTGATGCCCTCCAGCCATCTTATCCTGTCGTTGTCTTCTCCTCCCACCTTCAATCTTTCCCAGCATCAGGGTCTTTTCAAATGAGTCAGTTCTTTGAATCAGGTGGCCAAAGTATTGGAGATTCAGCTTCAACATCAGTCCTTCCAATGGATATTCAGGATTGATTTCCTTCAGGATGGAGTGTTTGGATCTCCTTGTTGTCCAAGGGACTCTCAAGAGTCTTCAACACCATAATTTATTTATTTTTTATTTTTTTAGAACTTGAACTTTTTTATTTTTATTTTTTTTTACACCATAGTTTAAAAGCATCAGTTCTTCAATGCTCAGCTTTCTTTATGGTCCAACTCTCACATCCATATGTGACTACGGAAAAACCATAGCTTTGACTAGATAGACCTTTTTTGGCAAAGTAATGTTTCTGCTTTTTAATATGCTGTCTAGGTTTGTCATACTTTCTTCCAAGGAGCAAGCATCTTTTAATTTCATGGCTATAGTAACTGTCTGCAATGACTTTGAAGCCCCCCCAAAATAAAGTCTCTCACTGTTTCCACTGTTTCCCCACCTATTTCCCACAAAGTGATGGGACCAGATGCCCTGATCTTAGTTTTCTGAATGTTGAGCTTTAAACCAACTTTTTCACTCTCCTATTTCACTTTCATCAAGAGACTCTTTAGTTCTTTTTCGCTTTCTGCCATAAGGGTGATGTCATCTGCATATCTGAGGTTATTGATATTTCTCCCAGCAATCTTGATTCCAGTTTGTGCTTCTACCAGCCCAGCATTTCTCATGATGTGCTATGCATATAAGTTATATAAGCAGGGTGACAATATATATAGAATATATGTACTCCTTTCCCATTTTGAAAGCAGGCTGTTGTTCCATGTCCAGTTCTATCTATTGCTTCCTGACCTGCATATAGATGCAGTTCTTAATAGAATTATATGATAATTTTATATTCCATATCTGAGATTGATTCAGTTTCTCTACATATGCATCTTTCTCTCTGACTATTTAAAATGAAAAATCTCACTGAGGTTTTATTGCTGTCTTGCTAAGAAGAGAAACACAGAGGCAACTGCCTTCCCTGGCTGGCCATCAACCACTGCCACATTCTTTTCACATTTTTCTCAAGAAACTGCATTTATGAAAATCAGCAGCCATGGGGGTAGGTATTATAGGAATCTGAAATGAGGAGGCAAAGATAAAGTTTGAAACCAATGGTCATTTCAAAGGGCAAATATAAGGCCAGGCTTAATTTTTGTTTTAAAATCAGGCATTTTCTCAACCTCTTGTGTATTGTCCTAGATATAAAGCTGTGCCTTGGAATATCTCCCTTCCCTGAAACCGCACCAAAGAGTCAAGAATATATGTTAGCTTCTTCAGACTGCTGTGGAGTTGGCAAAGGGGCGGCAGTCATGCAGAGTGACAGGGAGAGTCAGGCTGGCAGTCTGTAATTGCCCCATTTGCACTTTAATGGTTCTCTCCGCTGACTTCCATTTTGCAAAACTTTTAATGATCAACAGGCTATATACAAGGTACTTACTGTGCTTTTAAAACTTTTAAAACTACTTAGAGCCACTTAAAACATTTGGGAAGAATTCCATTTGCAGGGACCACGCTACAACACTAGTTGGGTGAATATGCATTTTAAAGATTACACATTAATGAGACCAAGTAAAATTTGGTCATTTGAACAACTGACCAGGCATGCAAATACTGGGACTCTATGTACAAAAGGAAGTTCTTAATTGGGTCATTGATTTGCATAATTAAAGCAATTCCCTTGGTGTTCTGCTTTAGTCTGACCATAAAATTCACTAGACCGTGGAAGAGGGTCTACGTGTCAATCAGAATGATGACAGATCTTAACCCTTTCCCTGCCCAAATTGTACCTGCAGGTTATTTGGTTATCTCCCTGTGATGTACCCAGGATACTAGATCACTGAGGGTTTTTCTCTTATGTTTAGTTTGGGGAAACACAGAGTCAGAGTCACAAGTTTTGAGTCTTGATTTCTTGACTACACTCATTGAACTCAGGAAAAGAGTGCGGAAGGGAGGCCAAAAGAGTGGACCACGTAGAAGTTAAGAGAATACATTTTTGATCTAAAGATCGTGGCTACTGGGCTGTTTAACTCTCATCAGTCATGTCCCCTTCTCCATCCCTCAGAAGACCTTGCACTCATCTCACATGCTAGTAAAGTAATGCTCAAAATCCTCCAAGCCAGGCTTCAGCAATACGTGAACCGTGAACTCCCTGATGTTCAAGCTGGCTTTAGAAAAGGCAGAGGAACCAGAGATCAAATTGCCAACATCCGCTGGATCATGGAAAAAGCAAGAGAGTTCCAGAAAAACATCTACTTCTGCTTTATCGACTATGCCAAAGCCTTTGACTGTGTGGATCACAATAAACTGTGGAAAATTCTGAAAGAGATGGGAATACCAGACCACCTAACCTGCCTCTTGAGAAATCTGTATGCAGGTCAGGAAGCAACAGTTAGGACTGGACATGGAACAACAGACTGGTTCCAAATAGGAAAAGGAGTTAGGGAGGCCTGGCGTGCTGTGATTCATGGGGTCGCAAAGAGTCGGACACGACTGAGCGACTGAACTGAACTGAAAATGACCAGAGGTACCAAAGTGAGGGACAAGGGAAAGGATCTGGATTAGATAAAATCACTTCCTAAAGCTCGAATGTGGCTGAGCTCATCAGAGTGGGTTCGGAGGACCCTGCTCAAGTATCAGAATGAATCATATGAAAAGGCCGTTTTCTCTGACACAACAAGTGGCCATTTTATATGGTTCAATTTGGTTATAAAATGTGTTTTGCTGGAGTTTCCTAACTGGGTCTTAGAGGTTCAGATGCTGATCTCCTTCAATACATTTTCTCAATGTATGTTGGTTTTAAATAACAACTTTATAAGTAAAAGCTGGTATAGCATTTGATAGCTTATCAATTGCTTCAACACATTTAATCTGATTGAATCCTCACAGCCTTATCAGAAAAAAACCCCATTATCATTTCTGGGCTCCCAACACATGACACTATTCTATTTATTCTCCTTTTCATGGTCCATTCCTTTTCTAACTTCCTAGCAGGCTTTTCTGTGTTGGCTGCTTGTTTAAGGGTGAGCATTTCTCAAGGCCCAAGCCTCATTTCTCTTCTCTATCCCAGAAACATCATCCATTTTTACACTAATGACCACATTTTTATCTCCTCTAAACTCTACTTCCACTATTCAAACTGCCAGATGAATACCTGGTACTTAATTTTGCAGTCTGACCTCAAACTCAACTACTTTATAACTGAATTCATCATTTATTTTCCCCTCCTCCCTTCAACCCTTGTTCTTCCATCTGATTTTTGTACTCCATTAATAGTATCGTCCTTCTCACAGGAACCGAAATTCAATATGCACGTCATCCTGGACTCCTCTTTCTCCCTTGTCTTCTATATTTCATCAGCTACCAAGGTTTTCTCATCATTTCTTCATAATTTCTCTCCAGCCACAGGGTCAGAAAATAGAGACAATCACAAGATAATTTACCCATTATTATCTGAGTGCACTCTTACTTCACTAGTCCAAGGAAGACACTGATGAGTTTCCCCATGTTCCATAACATTTGTGCCCTTTGAGTGGTAAAGTGAAAAAAGTGCAAGTGTTAGTGACTCAGTCGTGTCAGACTCTTTACAACCCCATGGACTGTAGCCCACCAGGCTCCCCTGTCCATAGTATTTACCAGGCAAGAATACTGGAGTAGGTTGCCATTTCCTTCTCCAGGGGATCTTCCTGATCCAGGGATTGAACTGAGTCTCCTGCACTGCAAGCAGATTCTTTACTGTTTGAGACACGAGGGAAGCCCCTTCAAATTCAAGAGTGTCAGGCAAAAAAAAAAAAAATAGCAGACAAAGCCTTTCCTGGGGGCTGTTTAGCTTGGGGCTGCTGGGTTGGGGAACTGAGGTAGAGAGGGGTTTTTGGACAGTTAACCTGGGGAATCCAGACTTTAAATTCACAACACTAAATAAATGGGAGACCCCAAGGAATTCCAAGGAAGTATACAGAACTACAGAGGAAGATTGATTTGGCTCTGAGATCCTAATTTCCTGCAATTTCAAACATTACTTTAGCCCTCAAGACAAAGAAAGTGATACATTGCAACTATCAGAACAGCAAAGCAGCCCCTATTTCCATTTTTTTTTTTTTTCTATTTCTTCTTCCTGAGTAGAAGTAGAGGTACACATCGCTAATTTCAGACTAGGTTGATGAGAAAGATAATGTAAAAATTTAAATAAGTAAACTAATTTAATTAGGTGATTGGGAACAATGCAAACGTGACCGTAGAGAAAGACACAGCAGAGAAAGAGTGGTCACCAAGGAGATGCTCCATACGCTTCAGTTCAGTTCAGTCCATTTGCTCAGTCGTGTCCGACTGTTTGCGACCCCATGAATCACAGTACGCCAGGCCTCCCTGTCTGTCACCAACTCCCCGAGTTCACTCAAACTCATGTCCATCGAGTCCGTGATGCCATCCAGCCATCTCATCCTCTGTCGTCCCCTTCTCCTCCTGCCCCCAATCCCTCCCAGCATCAGGGTCTGAGTCTCAGCAATTTGTTGCAAAATTATTATAATAATCAATTTATACATATAATGTATGTAAAGATTAAGTCAGGGGACACAAGGCTGATGCATACATTAGGGAAAGCAATGATGTTTCTGATAGCAAAACCATATATGTCCAAGTGATATTTGTAAGCTCTATACACTGACACTTTATTCCCAAAGAGGTGATAGAGCAGTGAGGTTCAGACAGACTTGGAGTTGTGCTTTTCCATTACCAATTGCCATATTACTTCATTTTTAGGTTTCAGCTTCTTTATCTCTACAACATGGGAGTTAATGATGATGTCTACCTCATAAGTTGTAAGGATTTAGTGAAATAATGCATGGAAAGCACTTAGCTTTAGTAGACTTTAGTAAGAATCCAATTACTCATAACTTTATCATCATAGTGTTATTATCCTGTTTTCATGTAAATGTGCACTGAGAAATAGTCAAGCTGAGGAGAGTGCTATTGTTAGGCAAATACTCATACTTCTTAACCTGCAGTCATAGTTATTCAGGTGGAATGAGGATGGATACTAGTGAATTGGTAATAGTTTGAGCAGGTGAGTGCAGAGCTCTTTTGTGTTTAAGCACCATAATTTAGTGTGTTTGAAAAACCCAGAATAACTTATAGCAAATTATTATTCATTACGGTATATTACATGATGGAATACTCTAACAAAAGCATGATGCTTGTCAGTCCTAAGCCTTA
>SJYT01038075.1:0-90559 GCA_006410635.1 Cephalophus harveyi | reverse complement strand
AGCAATCCACTCCAGTACTCTTTCCTGGAAAATCCCATAGACGGAGGAGCCTGGTAGGCTGCAGTCCATGGGGTCGCTAACAGTTGGACACGACTGAGCGACTTCACTTTCACTTTTCACTTTCATGCATTGGAGAAGGAGATGGCAACCCACTCCAGTGTTCTTGCCTGGAAAATCCTAAGGACGGCAGAGCCTGGTGGGCTGCCGTCTATGGGGTTGCACAGAATCGGACACGACTGAAGCGACTTAGCAGCAGCAGCATACATGTTTCAAAGCCAGTGCTCTGGGACAACCCAGAGGGATAGGGTGGGGTGGGAGGGGGGAGGAGGGTTCAGATTGAGGAGAACACATTCATACCTGTGGACAATTCATGTTGATATATGGCAAAAACCATCACAATATTGTAAAGTAATTATTCTCCAATTAAAGTAATTAATTTTTATAAAAGAATGATGTATTGGAGGGATCATAAATAAGTAAGACTGACCATATGTTGATCACCATTGTAGTAGTTTGTTATACTGTTCTCTTTAGTTCTGTATATGCTTAATTTTTTCCATAATAAAAAGTAAAACCAAGCACCCCTGTCATGGTGAATGTGGAACTGGTTGCACTGACCACCTGCCAGAGCTGGCTAAATGTTGGACTTCCTGCCCATGGTATACTCCCCTCTCTTGGGGCTGTGGCTTTTGTGCAGCCAGCTCATGGGTCATGTCATCCAAGAAACAAGGGGGTGATGTGGTATAATGAAAAGTCTGGCCTTACTTTTAGGAGCTATGGACCTAGAGCAAAGCCCTTCACCTTGCTGAGCCTTGGGGAGTTGTGATGATCAAATGGAATAGCATTAAACAATAGAATAATATCAACCCTGAAGATCCCTCCCAAGAAGATGGGCTCCCAAATTCCTGGTCAGCTTAGACCCAGCAATTAATGAATAGGGGGAGAAGCGGTCTCTATAGGGGGAGTGACTCACATTTTCTGGATCTTCTTTCTCCCACTTTAGACCGTGTGCCCTGAGAGAAGAAGCCCGTCTTGTGCTTCTCTGTGTTCCCAAGATAGTAAGGTGGGAAGAACATGGCTTTGGCATCAGAAAGTCCTGGGTTTGTTGGGTTTTTTTTTTCCTGTTTTTTTCTTTTTTAATATAAATTTATTTATTTTAATTGGAGGCTAATTACTTTACAATATTGTATTGGTTTTGCCATACATCAACATGAATCCGCCACGGGTATACACGTGTTCCCCATCCTGAACCCCCCTCCCACCTCCCTCCCTATACCATCCCTCTGGGTCATCCCAGTGCACCAGCCCTGAGCATCCTGTTTTAATTCTATATCTATCACTTACCTACCATGGAGCCTTTGGCAAAGCTTTTAATCTCCTTATCTGTGAAATAGCGATAATGAAGTCCACCTGGAAGATTTAACAGAAGAAGACATTCAACGTCCAGTGCATAGTTGGTGCTCGGGGAGTGAGGGTTTCCCACTGCCCTCAGGTGCTTTCTTGATACCTGGTGAATGAACAAGTGTAACTAGATGTGTCTGTGAATGTGGGCGCCTCAGCAGCAGAGCCACCAGGTATGGTCACACAGGCTTGTCACTGCACGAGGGCACCTGGCTGGGCTCAGCCGTGCACCCGAGTACAGAACATCTGCCTGAAGGAAGAGTGTCTTTGTCCACTTTGTGCAGAGCTGCTGAGTGAGTTGAGTGCTCTGTGTTCCTGCTCAGAAGGGAAATGCCTGTCATCTAGAGGAAGGGATTTGTTTTTATAATGCATGACTCCAACTAGTGCCAAGAGTCAAGAGGAAAGGTGAAGGTGAAGGTGAAGTCGCTCAGTCGTGTCCGACTCTTTGCGACCCCGTGGACTGTAACCTACTAGGCTTCTCCGTCCGAGGGATTCTCCAGGCAAGAATACTGGAGTGGATTGCCATTTCCTTCTCCAGGGGATCTTCCCGACCCAGGGATCGAACCCGGGTCTCCCACATTGGAGGCAGACGCTTTAACCTCTGAGCCACCAGGGAAGGAAAAATAACTCCATATTATCAGAGCACTGGGCCTTCTTTGAAACGAACCACATTTTGAGACCATGTTAAGATGTTTTGTTGGTTATTCAGGTTCTCTAGCTTGGGCATTATGGGACCAGGGTCATTAAAAAGACAGAAGCATGAAAGTGCTCGTTTTCCAAATGGGCTGTCTGAGGAAGGTGGCCACTGTGGGCCTGGGTGCATGTTAGGACTGACTTCCCCAAGGCCACCCTCCAGTCACAGTCAACTCTGCATCCCAGGTGGATGCCCAGTGAATCTTAACTAGTGATAGGAGTCCTCCTGGCAAATGTCCATTGGCAGAAGGGCCCCTAGGGCTGTTGCTTCCTTTGAACCATTTAAAGAGGTGCTGCCTCTCCAAAGTGGTGTCAGGGTCAGTGTGGTCGGCTGACCCAGGGTCAGCTCTGGGTGAGTGCACACATCTCTGCCCCACCACACTGCTTCATCTCAGAAGCTCAGGAGCAGGGATCTCACCCTTCTAAAAGGAAAGAGCAGAGGCCAGGCCTACTGCTCTAGATGTGTTTGGGGTGGAGGTCAAAATGATTCTAAAGTTTGTCGGGACAGTGAAAGTGAATTCGCTCAGTCGTGTCCGACCCTCAGCGACCCCATGGACTGCAGCCCACCAGGCTCCTCCGTCCATGGGATTTTCCAGGCAGGAGTACTGGAGTGGGGTGCCATCACCTTCTCCGTCGGAACAAGCAAGGCAAAAGGAGAGCCAAGAAAGTTATGAAAAGAAGAGCACCAAGGTTTAGTGAAGGCAGAAGGGAAGGCAAGAGGAAGGCGGGCGTAACAGGTGGACAGCGTGAAGTCCAGATATACATGATTTTTTTCTAGATGTTTAACTGGCTGTCCCAGTACTATTTGTTGAAATTCCTCCTTCCTATTCTTTCCCCAAACCACCTTTGTAGACTCATTTTTTAACTTTGAGGGATTTTCAGTTTAGTTCCATTCATCTGTCTGGTCTCTAATTAGTATCTAGGAACATTTAGTCCAGAGGGGACTTGGAACCAGAGGGGATTTGGAACCCCTTGGTCCAGAGGGGATTTGGAACCACATTCAGAACTGAAGCTAGCTGTGTGCTTCCCTAAATGGGGATTGCTATCATTTTGCATTTGGGAGCCTAACATCACGAGGTGGTGTGTATGTAATAGAGGATCAATCATTTGTGCCTGACTAAGCCCATGGGCTTCCCTGGTGGCTCAGAGGTTAAAGCGTCTGCCTCTGATGTGGGAGACCCGGGTTCGATCCCTGGGTCGGGAAGATCCCCTGGAGAAGGAAATGGCAATCCACTCCAGTATTCTTGCCTGGAGAATCCCATGGGCGGAGAAGCCTAGTAGGTTACAGTCCACGGGGTCGCAAAGAGTCGGACACGACTGAGCGACTTCACCTCACCTCACCTCAACTTCATGCCATGACTCCTGACCACAAGGGAATAAAGGGATGTTGGTACCAAAATCTCTGAGCTCATCACTTGTAGTTAAAAATCTGGTAGAGCTCAATAAAAGTCCCTATAATTTGATCAGTTTTTCCTTTTTCTACAATTAACACAACCGTGTGAGCGCCTGCTACGTGCTTATTGTCTGCGGTGCCCAGCCTGAGTCAGCAGGGGTCTTCCCTCTATGGCCCTGCAAGAAGCAGAGGGATTCTGGTTGTTTCTACTCAAGCAGGTAAGAACAGTGTTACCAGTATTTCCAGGCAGAGAGCAGTGGTTAGTTTTTCCTAATCCCGTCCTACCCTCCTCACCTCTTGCTGTCAGGCTATCTCACAGTAGCACACAGAGCCAGTCCACGCTCGCAGAGCAGTGGACAGAGGAAGCCAGGGTGTGTTTTAGTGTCCAAGCCTGTAGCAGGGCACGTGTAACGTAGGACTGAATGCAGAATGACGCTCTGCACCTTCTATGCCACAGGTTCCCGAAACAGTCAGGGGATGGGAGGAAGGAAGAAAGAAGGGAGGTGGTTAGAGATGATCTTCACACCTCCCTTTCTAGTCTCACTGTGTTAAACCCATACTTCTGTTTTAACCCTTGTCAGATTTTGAGGCTGTTTATTTACTTATCTATATGTCCCCTACCCACCCTCCTTGAGCTGCCTAAGAGTGTCATGACTGTTTTAACCATTTTCATAATCTAGTCTGTTGTCTGGAGTATATTAGGTAGTAAATAAGTGTTTGAAAATTTATTAAATGAGAGAATCTTGGAGTATATATGACAATACTATTAATAGTATTTTGTGGGTGGAAAAAAAAAAAAACATTATTCAATGTAAGCACATTGTGCGGGGGCAGGAAAGCATCTCCTTTTAAAAAATTAACAGCCCCACTGTTGCCTGATGCCTTGGAACCTGTTCCAGGTCTGTGTAATTAAAACCAGAGAAGGAATCTGGGAAATGAGGTTGGGCTCTTCGCTGAGGAAGATAAATGTTCTCTAAGTAGGTGACGTGTGAGTTCATCAATGCCTAGAGCCCGTGACAGCCTGGCAGTGACTGGCAGAGCTTTTCTGGGTCTTGTCTCTGTAGACAGGATCACAAGGCCTCACAGAAAATCTCCAGGGAAAAAAGAGGAGGAAAATGCTAGAAGTGGTGGAAGCTCCGCTGCCAGTCTCTCCCTCACTCTGCAGCTTCAGCTCTGGGCAGCTGTGCTAACCACATAGGAAAGTCATGGGGGGAGATTTTATTTTCCCTTTCTTTTTCTTGATTACCCTCCATTTTTATTTATTGTTGTCCTTTAAGGCAAAGAAAAAGTTCAAATAATGCTTATCACAGCTCGCAGGAAGTGAAGGCCCTGGGCCCTCTGTTCAACCCCACCCAAAACTACACACACAGCAGCAGCAATCTCCAAACCTCTGGGAGAGAGTGGTTAATTTCTAATTAAACATGTTTCCAAGCTGTGACTTATTACCTTTTCTGGAGAAGGTTATAGGGCAGTGTGTGGTTACATCCCCTCCACTGAAAGAAGATTAAAGTTCCCCATAAAAAGGAACTTGATGCTGAGGGAGATGCATTTTGGGTTTCCTTGTCTTTTCATCCTTTCTACCTGGCACTTTTGCTTTGAAACGAAACAATCACAATAATGGCAAGGAGAGAAAGGAACATTAATAATGTGATAAACACAGCTATTTGCCTGCCCTGAAAAGTGCTGCTGCTGCTAAGTCGCTTCAGTCGTGTCCGATTCTGTGCAGCCCCATAGACGGCAGCCCACCAGGCTCCACCGTCCCTGGGATTCTCCAGGCAAGAACACTGGAGTGGGTTGCCATTTCTTCTCCAATGCATGAAAGTGAAAAGTGAAAATGAAGTCACTCAGTCGTGTCCAACTCTTAGCAACCCCATGGACTGCAGTCTACCAGGCTCCTGCGTCCATGGGATTTTCCAGGCAAGAGTACTGGAGTGGGGTGCCATTGCCTTCTCTGCTGAAAAGTGCTGGGTACACACAATTCCTTTCATGAAGACAAGAGATCCAACCAGTCCATCCCAAAGGAGATCAGTCCTGGGTGTTCATTGGAAGGACTGATGCTGAAGCTGAAACTCCAATACTTTGGCCACCTCATGCAAAGAGTTGACTCATTGGAAAAGACCCTAATAAGCCAACTTCTAAGCCTAAAGTCTCAAGGGAAACCATGTCCAAGTGCAAGAGTGTGTGTGAGAGAGAGGGACAGAGAGACAGATGTTATATTGATATGTGGCTTATAGTTAGTTTTCTTGGAAAAGTTCTTTTCTAGAATGACATTGGTGAAAACCTTGGGCAATAGAACCACCTGGTTTTATAGGAAAGTATCTCATCAGATAAAGTAGACCTTGTGTTTTTCTTTTTTGCTGTTGTTGCTGTGGCTGGCAGGAGTATGGTTGCTTTGTTTTGTTGCTTTTGCTAAGATTAAATACAGTACTGTGTCCTCCAACTACATTCAGCCCATTCTAGAGAATGGAGCTTGCTTTGTGGACTGGATTCTAAATCATGCTTTCTCTGCTGACAGGTTGCTTCTGTTTTTTAAATGTATTCAGTTTATTAAAAGTAATAAACAAATAACTTTATAACATATCAGGCTGGGTAAAGAAAAGGATCCCTGAAAAGTATGATATTTGTAATTCACTTCAAAATAGCAAAACATTAGAGGTGGCAACCCGCTCCAGTCAGTACTCTTGCCTGGCAAATCCCATGGATGGAGGAGCCTGGTAGGCTACAGTCTATGGGGTAGCTAGGAGTCAGACACGACTGAGCGACTTCACTTTCACTTTTCACTTTCATACACTGGAGAAGGAAATGGCAACCCACTCCAGTGTTCTTGCCTGGAGAATCCCAGGGACAGGGGAGCCTGGTGGGCTGCCATCTATGGGGTCACACAGAGTCGGACACGACTGAAGTGACTTAGCAGCAGCAGCAGCAGCAGCAGAGGTGAGAAGTAGACAATGTAACATATCAGGCAAGGGGAATAAAAGAGATCCCTAAAAAGCAGTTATCATTATACAGTGTTTGGAAATTTACCTCATAGCAATGCAAGAAAGGAGGGAAGTGGGTGGGGGATTAGATAAGCAGGACTGGCCAGGAGTTGATACTTTTTGGCACATGGAATTTTCCTAATACTCTTTTGCCTACTTTTACGTAGATTTATGTTTATCTGTGATAAAAGGTAAAAAGGTGTACCCATGTCCCTTAGTCCGAAGATATGGAAGCAATCACAGGAAAAGAAATCAGGCTGCAAGCTACCAAGAGATTTTGCTAAGAAAGATACTGACATTTACTGTGGGTGGTTGCCTTATTTGGGGATACTGACTGTCATCAAATGTCTCAGTACTGAAAAAATAATGCTGGAATAGAAAACTCCTGGCTATGGATTTGATCCAGACTTAATAGGTCTCCCCCAGTGCTGAATATTTTATGGGACAATTTTCCATCCTAATGAAACATTCTTCTGATGGAACATTCTAATAGAAGCAGAGAAATCAGACAAATGACTCTCTTTCCTAAAATAAACAACAAAACATCCAGTGCAGACTGCAGTGTGGATTGAACAGTCAAAATATTGCCTTTCTTCATCTGTTAGAACCCCCTGGGAGCAGGAGGCATGTGGAATCTTCCCTTAGCTGCTATATCAGTGCCATTTATAGACTGCAAGCTACATATCCACAGAGGCCCCCAGGGACCCATATTGATTATCATTTCTCTCTCTTCTGGTTTCCCCAGAAGCATGGCCCCCTGTGTTCCACGATGCATGCATTTCCCTGGGGACAAACCTAATTAAATCTCAAGAATCAGAGGAAGGAATCTTATTAATACTTGTCAGGGGAATTCTGGTAATGGAGGGTAGGGAAGTCTGAAGAACAGAGAGCCCAGACTAGAAGTCAGTTTGTGTCGCAAATACATATTGAAACTTGTGGCTGAGGCCTTTGAATTGATCTGCCTAGATAAGTCAATCTTTAGAGGGGGCTGAGGTGTCCAATTTGCTACTGAAATAGCCATTTTTGGTATTGGGAAGGGAATGTATAAGAGGAAAATGGTTCCTCCACTGAATCGTCTCATATTTTAGAGGTTTGAAGATGCCACAGATCCAACCTAGGTTAGAGATTCAGTAAGAGTAATTCTGTCGAAGGGGGATGCTGAATATCTGGAGACATCTCTGTGCGACTCCCACTGTGAGTGAAGTCGCTCAGTCGTGTCTGACTCTTTGTGGCCCCATGGACTGTAGCCCGCCAGGCTCCTCCATCCATGGGATTTTCCAGGCAAGAACACTGGAGTGGGGTGCCATTGCCTTCTCCAGGGACTCCCACTGTAGCCATGCCAAAAGCTGACAAGAGAGAGCTTCTTGGAATCCAGGTACCAAATGTGAATCAATACATCTATTCGCACCAGCTCTGGAGGATGGTTACCACGTTCAGCAAACAGGAAATGATGAAAGACTTGGAATATGTGGCAAAAGATACCAACAGTGAGGCCCAGAGACCGGAGATCTCCGTCGCAACTTGGACACTCCCTAGAGGCGGGCAGATGCAGCAGTGCTAGAACAAGATCTTTCCGGTCTATGGCCATCAGCCTGTTGAGAAATGCTTTTGGCCCCAGAATTAAAAATACAGCTAGGTTCTGGTATGTTTCAATACTTTCTAAAGATGGGGGGAGGAGAAGGAACTAACCTTAAAACCCATCAATTATAGCCCTTTATCAAGCATCTAGGTTCAGTCTTCTTCCTGTCCTTTCGGCTAATTGGTCACATTGCACCAGCATGTTCCTCTAACCAAGGAACCACTAGGGAAGTGGTTGACCATAAGTGTCATGCTTATGAACTATCTCAGGCAGATAAATTGGGAGAAGAGTGTCTATCCCCTGTAGTGCTCCAAGTGCCAGAGCATTTGTCATAAAACCAGACCACCTCCTTGGTTCCTGACACTAACCCATCAAGACCTCATCCAAGGTAAGGTTTGAATAACTGCATGAGCCATGATGGCAAAGCCCTGGGGAGTTCTCTCTGTGTGCAACACCTCTCTTTGCAGGGTGAGGTCCTCTCCTCTGGGAGCCTGTGGCTTATTTACATTGCCTCTAATTCTGTGATGAAAGTTCTAGACCTGTACCTTCCTGTATGGTAAGCCAACATGTGGCAATTAAATTTAAATTTTAATTAATCAAAAACTCAACTCCCAAGTAGTACTAGCTACATTTCAAGTGTTCAATAGCCATATTATGTTTCAGTTCAGTTCAGTTCAGTCGCTCAGTCGTGTCTGACTCTGCGACCCCATGAATCGCAGCACGCCAGGCCTCCCTGTCCATCACCATCTCCCGGAGTTCACTCAGACTCACGTCCATCGAGTCCGTGATGCCATCCAGCCATCTCATCCTCGGTCGTCCCCTTCTCCTCCTGCCCCCAATCCCTCCCAGCATCAGAGACTTTTCCAATGAGTCAACTCTTCGCATGAGGTGGCCAAAGTACTGGAGTTTCAGCTTCAGCATCATTCCTTCCAAAGAAATCCCAGGGCTGATCTCCTTCAGAATGGACTGGTTGGATCTCCTTGCAGTCCAAGGGACTCTCAAGAGTCTTCTCCAACACCACAGTTCAAAAGCATCAATTCTTCGGCGCTCAGCCTTCGTCACAGTCCAACTCTCACATCCGTACATGACCACAGGAAAAACCATATTATGTTTAGCGGCTACCATATTGGACAGCACAGATTGGCTGCCGTACTGGACAGTACCAATAAAGGACATTTTCATTATGGTGGAGAGTTCTTGTGGCTAGCACTGCACTATACCATGGATGGCTCATGGGCCAAGTTCAATCCTCCTCCTGTGATAGCAGATGAAGTTTTATTGAATGACAGTCATGCCCATTCTTTTATATATCATCTATTGCTACTTTCATACTATATGGGCTGGGTTGACCGGCTTGCAGCAGAGACCATTTGGTCCACAAAGTTCAAAAATTTACTGTCTAGACCTCTATAGAAAATGTTTGCCAACCCTACTATATGACCTTTTCCCAGAAAAATGTACATGGCTGCATAAAAATTTTATACCTAATCTTAGGACCCCCTTACTTCCATCCATGTAAACCAAGCTCAGCTTACAAATTTCTTTACTAGTTCCATTTTTCTAGACTTTTCAGGCCTCAGTTTCATACAACTGATATCTACAAATGCTAGATTTATATGACTTCAAAAGATTTTAAAAATCTTAAATAATGTCACCAGATAATTTACAGTTATGCTAAATTGTATGTACACTTTCATAAAGTATCACTGACAAGCTTACCATCACTTAAGAATCAGGCCATTGCCTCTGCTCAATATAAACCCCCTTCCTAGTGTTCTTTATTGGAGTATAATTGCTTTACGATGTTGTTTTAGTTTCCACTGTACAACAAAATGTATCAGCTATAAGCAGGCATTTATCCCCTCCCTCTTGGCTCTCCCTGCCGCCCTCCTCCCATCCCACATCTAGGTCATCATGGGGCACTGAGCTAGAGCTCCCTGTGCTCTACAGCAGCTTCCCACCAGCTTTCTGGTTTACCCATGGTAGTGTAGATATGTCAATCCTGATCTCTCAATTCCTCCCACCCTTCCCTTCCCTGCCCCCCCACCCCATGTCCAAATGTCCGTTCAGTATGTCTGTGTTTCTGTTCCTGCTCTGGAAATAGGCTCATCTCTGCCATTTTTCTAGACTCCACATATATGCGTTAATATATGATATATGTTTTTCTCTTTCTGACTTACTTCACTCTGTGTGACAGACTTCATCCATAGCTCTACAAATGACCCAATACATGTAAAAGAATAAAATTAGAACACTACCTAATATCATACACAAAAATAAGCTCAAAACAGATTGAAGACCTAATATAAGACTGGAGACTGTAAAACTCTTAGAGGAAAACATAGGAAAGACACTCTGTGACATAAACCACAACAAGATCTTTTTTGAGTAATGAAAATAAAAGCAAAAATAAACAAATGGGACCTAATTAAACTTAAAAGCTTTTGCACAGCAAAGGAAACCATAAGCAAGACAAAAAGACAACTCACAGAATGGGAGAAAATATTTGCAAATGAAGCAATAGACAGAGGATTAGTCTCCAAAATATACAAAGAGCTCATGAAGCTAAATATCAAAAACAAACAAATAATCCCATCAAAAAATGGAAGGAGGACCTAAATAGACACTTCTCCAAAGAAGACATATGGATGGCCAAGAGGCACGTGAATTGATGCCCTATAGCACTAATTATTCGGAGAAGGCAATGGCACCCCACTCCAGTACTCTTGCCTGGAAACGGTACTAATTATTAGAGAAATGCAAATCAAAACTACTACTTGTAACTCTTTTTTTAATATAAATTTATTTAATTGGGGGTAACTCTTTTTCTGAGATTATTTTTCATACAAAGTTAAAAGCACATTGTATTTCCTTCCTGACCACTTGCCCAGTCCACATCTCTTCAAGAGAGATAAGCTTCATCTAAATTATTTCATCTGATTGATAATTGTCATTTATAACTTCATTGCTACTTCTGTCTCGGGTATTCCTTTGGAAAAACTGTATGGATTCATTACATATTCTAATATATTTTCTACTGATTCTAAGATAAAGTCAAGCATGTATCTGCTGATACTTTTTCAGTTGACCTGTCTTTATGCTTAGAAATGTCTCTTAATAATAGACATCCCTGTTGGCTCAGATGGTAAAGAATCTACCTGCAGTGCAGGAGACCTGTGTTCAATCCTTAGGTTGGGAAGATCCCCTGGAGAAGGAAATGGCAACCCAATCCAGTACTCTTGCCTGGAGAATTCCATGCACAGAGGAGCCTGGCAGGCTATCGTCTATGGGGTCGCAAAGAGTCAGACATGACTGAGAAACTACCACTCACTCACTCTAAGAGTCTAGGTTCACTGAACTCTGTTGTTAGGTTCATTAGCTAAGCTATATTAAAAAGTTAGTAGAAATTTGTCCAAAAATCCTACGTATTTCATATCTCTTCTGATTCTTGAGATTTTTATCACTAAAACAACTTCATTTAGCCTTCTCCTTCCTCTAGCTATTCTGTTCATTCTCAAATATGTATACATCATGCTGCAATAGTTATATTTAGAGGCTGTCACCTTAAAGTTCAACAACATATCTTTACCAGATTTTTTGAGTTGCCTATTGGTTGGAAGAGCATTTGCTTGTGCACATTTAAGCATATAAATACACACCACACACACACTTACCTAGACTTTCTCTAAGTTTAGCTTAAGTCAGTTCAGTTCAGTTCAGTCGCTCAGTCATGTCCAACTCTTTGCAACACCATGAATTTCAGCACGCCAGGCCTCCATGTCCATCACCAACTCCCGGAGTTCACTCAGACTCACATCCATCGAGTCAGTGATGCCATCCAGCCATCTCATCCTCTGTCATCCCCTTCTCCTCCTGCTCCCAATCCCTCACTTTTCCTATTTGGAACCAGTCTGTTGTTCCATGGCCAGTTCTAACTGTTGCTTCCTGACCTGCATACAGATTTCTCAAGAGGCAGGTTAGGTGGTCTGGTATTCCCATCTTTTTCAGAATTTTCCACAGTTTATTGTGATCCACACAGTCAATCATAAGGGATTTGATTTACCTGATTTAGTTAGCCAAGAGGACAAAATATCATCTGAAGTCACAGGATATGAGGGCACACCAGGTGATATAGGGGCAGAAGGTTATATAGTTGTTGCAACATATTCCAAAATGCTTCCTTTTAACCCAAGAGTCCACACCAGTAACACAAAACTGCTGGTAACACTGTTTACATACTGGTCTTTCCAGGTCCAAAGAACTCCCATCTTTCTACATCACAAGCAAGGTCCATCACCATCTAGATAGAACATAATCGATCAGTGTTTTTGTTTTGATTTAGGGCCTTTTAACAAATGGTAGACCCCTCCTATCTTTTTTTAAACAAACTCAGTCTCAGCAAGACATGTCCATCTTCATTCATTCAGTCTGTCACTCATTTTTTCTTCTATTTATCAAGTACTTGCTATTTACAGGAACTGTTCTAGATGTTGGAAACATGCCAATGAACAAACCAAAACACATATGTTATGTTGGTGGTACCTACATTCCAGTGAAGCATACTAAAATAAGTTTATTTTATTTTTAGTATTGCATTTATGGAGAAAAATCAACGATTGGTTCAAAACTCAAATAGCCTTTTAAACTACTTCATGAAATTTAATTAGCATAAATTTCTAATAGAGTTGTAGTATGGCTGTTTATTTTTAAGTATACCTCATTTTATTGTGCTTCACATATTTTTCTTTTTTTAATATTTAATATTTTACAAATTTAAGGTTTGTGGCAACTCTGAGTTGAGCAAATCTGTTGGTTCCAGGAAATAAATTATTTTAAAAAGACACCAAAAGTGGGCCAAGAAGGAACATATCTCAACATAATAAAGGCTATATATGACAAACCTACACCTAACATCATGCTCAACAGTGAAAAGCTTAAAGTATTTCCTCTAAGATCAGGAACAAGACAGGGATGTCTACTTTCCTCGCTTTTATTCAATAGAGTCTTAGAAGTTTTAGCCACAACAGTCAGAGAAGAAAAAGAAATAAAAGGAATCCAAAGTGAAAAGGAAGAACTAAAGTTGTCACTGTTTGCAGATGACATTGTAGTATATACATAGGAGAGCCTAAAGATGCTACCAGAAATCTACTAGAGCTCATCAGTGAGTTCGGTAAAGTTGCAAGAAACAAAATTATACAGAAATTTGTTGTATTTCCATATACTAACAATGATCAGAAAAAGAAATTAAGGAACCAATGCCACTTACCATCACATCCAAAAGAATAAAATGCCTAGGAATAACTCTATTTAAGGAGGCAAAAGACAGGTATTCCACAAACTATAAGACAATGAAAGATATTGAAGATGACACAAACAGTTGGAAAAATATACCATATTCTTGGACTGGAAGAATCAATATTGTTAAAATGACCATCCTACCCAAGGCAGTCTACAGATTCAGTGCAATCCCTATCAAGATATCAATGGCATTTTTCACAGAACTAGAGCAAAAAAATTTTAACTTTGTATGGGAACACAAAAGACCCTGAATAGCTAAAGCAATCTTGAGAAGGAAGAGCAGAAATAGAGAGGTCAGGCTCTCTGATTTCAGACTATGGCACTGGCACAAAAACAGACACATAGATCAGTAGAACAGGACAGAGAACCCAGAAATAAACCCGTGCACTTACAATTTATCTATGAAGAGTTCAGTTCAGTTCAGTCGCTCAGTCGTGTCTGACTCTATGAGACTCCATGAACCACAACACGCCAGGCCTCTCTGTCCATCACCAACTCCTGGAGTTCACCCAAACCCATGTCCATCAAGTCAGTGATGCCATCCAACCATCTCATCTTCTGTTGTCCCCTTCTCCTCCTGCCCTCAATCTTTCCCAGCATGAGGGTCTTTTCCAATGAGTCAGCTCTTCGCATCAGGTGGCCAAAGTATTGGAGTTTCAGCTTCAACATCAGTCCTTCCAATGAACACCCAGGACTGATCTCCTTTAGGATGGACTGGTTGGATCTCCTTGCAGTCCAAAGGACTCTCAAGAGTCTTCTCCAACACCACAGTTCAAAAGCATCAATTCTTCGGTGCTCAGCTTTCTTTATAGTCTAACTCTCACATCCATACATGACCACTGGAAAAACCATAGCCTTGACTAGACAGACCTTTGTTGGCAAAGTAATGTTTCTGCTTTTTAATATGATATCTAGGTTGGTCATAACTTTCCTTCCAAGGAGTAAGCATCTTTTAATTTCATGGCTGTAATCACCATCTGCAGTGATTTTGGATCCCAGAAAAATAAAGTCAGCCACTCTTCCCACTGTTTCCCCCTCTATTTGCCATGAAGTGATGGGACCGGATGCCATGATCTTCGTTTTCTGAATGTTGAGCTTTAAGCCAACTTTTTTGCTCTCCTCTTTCACTTTCATCAAGAGGCTCTTTAGTTCTTCACTTTCTGCCATAAGGGTGGTGTCATCTGCATATCTGAGATTATTGATATTTCTCCCGGCAATCTTGATTCCAGCTTGTGTTTCTTCCAGCCCGGCGTTTCTTATGATGTACTCTGCATATAAGTTAAATAAGTAGGGTGACAATATACAGTCTTGATGTACTCCTCCTCCTATTTGGAACCAGTCTGTTGTTCCATGTCCAGTTCATACCCTTTACAAATATCTCTAATTTGCTCTAACAGTTTAGAATTTTTCAGGAAAACAATAATATTTCTATGAATAATAATTTTGTATTATTTTTTATACATTTTTTATTCTTGCTTTTATTGTATTGTATTGTATTGTATTAATTTGAATGTCCAGAATAAGGTTAACTAAATCTAACATGATGTTAGTGGGGATCTTTGTTTAATCCTGGTTTTAATGGAAATGACTATATATAATAATAACTATTAGGTTAAGGAAATATGCTTCTGAATCTAATTATGAGGTGTTTTTTTTTTAAGGAGTGGATATTAAATACTGTCAAATATTTTTTATGTAATCTATTGAGCTTGTCATTCAACTATTCTCCTTAAGACTTCATGGTCTATATTAATAGATACTAAGAGCAATTCATCTGTGCATTCTTTGAATAACCTTCATTTGATCTTGATAGAACTTTGTTTCAGATTGTTATTATTTATGATTAATATTGGTCTATAAGTTTGAGATGGTGGTTTTAAGGTAACAGATTAGGTTTTGGTAACTGGGTTTCATGAGCTGTGTAATATAAAAGGAGAGTCTTTAGGTGTTTTCTGTGATCTGGGCAACTTTATACAGCATGTAAGTTATTCATTAAACTTTTTTTTTTTTTTTTACTATTTATAAAATAGTAAAAAGTCTTTTTTGGAGATAATTCTTTCACACCTTAAAAACTTAAAAATTTGACAGTTTAAAAACACTTCCTATGCTTACAGTTCTACCTGCTTTGCTATATAATTTTAATTACTGTATTTTTCTAGAAACTTGTAAATTTTGTTAAAATTTTCATACTAAACATATAGTACAAAGTGTAGCCATGTTTAAAAATTTCCTCATCTATTACATATTTTTCTCATACCAAATTTTTATTGTTTTAATATACTTTTCAAAGGCATGTGTGTATGCTAAGTTGCTTCAGTTGTGTCTGACTCCTTACAACTCTATGGTCTGTAGCCCACCAGCCTCCTCTGTCCATGGGATTCTCCAGGCAAGAATACTGGAGTGGGTTGCCATGCCCTCCTCCAGGGGATCTTCCTGATCCAGGGATCGAACCTGTGTCTCTTATGTCTCCTGCATTGGCAGGCAGGTTCTTTACCACTAGCATCACCTGGGAAGCCAGTCAAAGAGATACATTTTATTTTTTCAAGAAATTAACATTTGAATATATATATCCAGTACTTTGGCCACCTCATGAGAAGAGTTGACTCACTGGAAAAGACTCTGATGCTGGGAGGGATTGGGGGGCAGGAGGAGAAGGGGACGACCAAGGATGAGATGGCTGGATGGCATCACTGACTCGATGGACGTGAGTCTGAGTGAATTCCGGGAGATGGTGATGAACAGGGAGGCCTGGTGTGCTGAGATTCATGGGGTCGCAAAGAGTCAGACACGACTGAGCGACTGAACTGAACTGAACTGATGACTGTTTTTCTAATTTACAACTTTACTTACTTTTTTATTTTCCTCTTTTTGCTTTAATTATATTTTGTTGTTTTTAAAAAAATTTAGCTGAATTCACAGATAATTTATCTTCATTCTTCCTCATTAAATGATGAAAACTTTCAAGGTTATGAATTTGTCTGAATTGAGCTTTGAATAAAATATATTTCTACTTGAGTTTTGCTGATTTTCTTCTATCCTTGTATTTACCAATCTTTTGTGTCATGTTTTAGGTTAATGGAGAATGTCAACTATATTCTATTTTAGGTGAACATCTCTGTCACCTAATAAGAGACTTTGGTTACATTTATTCATATAAATTTAGGTCTTATTTTTCTCAGTTTCTTTTATGATTTCTATTCTATTTTTTTGATGGCTCCTGACTTGTTTCTTTGTTTTTAAAGTATACAAACTTTTATTGTCCTTCAATAATTATCTCTAATTATCCATGCCAAACACAAAAAATCGAATCTCTCCCTCATCTTTCCACCAATTCCACTCAAAACAGGAATTTATCAAGCTGATGGGCCTCATCCATTTCTGTTCCTAAATAATGTACTCATTTAAACGATCTTCCAAAGAACTATCAGCAAAAATATGTCAATTTTTCTTCATTATTTTACTGAGTTTTCTAACTAGTCCTTGTGCCAAGGACACTGTGTATCAATTATGCTTAAAATGACACTTAAAAATGTAACTGCTTAAGGACAAAATGCTGAAGCTGAAGCTCCAGTACTTTGGCCACCTCATGCGAAGAGCTGACTCATTGGAAAAGACTCTGATGCTGGGAGGGATTGGGGGCAAGAGGAGAAGGGGACGACCGAGGATGAGATGGCTGGATGGCATCACGGACTCGATGGACGTGAGTCTGAGTGAACTGCAGGAGTTGGTGGTGGACAGGGAGGCCTGGCGTGCTGCGATTCATGGGATTGCAAAGAGTCGGACACGACTGAGCGACTGAACTGAACTGAACTATATGCCAGGCACTAACTCTATTAAGAAATTTTTATGTCATGTTACTCAATCTTCACAAAACTCTCTGAGATAAGAAAGAACAAGTCTCAACCCATGTTCTATATAATGATAAGCGTACTCACCCTTCACCTCTTTATTATTCTCTTTTGAAGTAAAGGTCTGTGGATATAGGTAACTAAATAATTCAATGTGGACTTGGAGGTAGTTTTTTTGGAGGAAAAAAAAATAAAAACACTCGTCTACATGCAGAACAAAGAGGGGACAACAGAAGGTGGGCTGTAAGGCAGGACTATTTTGGATGGGGCACATTTTATGTGCTGTGGCTTGCAGGGAACCTACAAAAGCTGGAGGAACCCAGGAAGGCTTCCTGGAGGAAAATCCACAGCCTCTTACTACCATTCCACCATCCACTCATTTCTGCATTCACACATTCAACAAACATCTACTGACGGCTAAGTGTGGCTTTTGTTTCCTGGATAAACTGGCATCCTGATCTCAGCCACGGAGATGGCTGCCATTACCTCATTCCCCACCATGACTAATAAAATGCATCTTGGCAGAGAAAATTCTGACATTTTCTGAAAAAGTTAGTTTATTTATGGGTGGAAAACACTTTATAGTGTGCTAATGTCCACTATTAGGTATATGTATATATGGACATACATGTATTATGTATGTCCACTACAATGTAATACACATACTTATTAAGCATTGTTATATTTATACTTCACTGCTGCAAACCAATACATACTCATAAAACCTTTTGTGAGATGGGTATCATTCCCTAAAACTGAGGTTCACAGAGGTTAAAGGATTTACTCAGGATCACAAAACTCAAGGGGGGACCCATAATATGCACACATATTTCTGTTTTTCTCTACCTTCCTTCTTCTTTTCTATTTTCAGCAGACATTGCCAGCTGCAAAAGCCCTTTAGTGATAACACTTGATTACTCCCAGCAAGCTCACCACCTGGCAAAGGACTCCTAACTTCAGTAGGCCTTGGAGAAGATAAGTGGGTGACTACGCAGAGCCAGACTCTCAAAGGCTGTTCCACTCTGGTCCGACTCTACTCCAGGCACAGTTCAAACTCTGCCTCTGACCTGAACCCAAGAATTTAAGATCAGGATCAAAACTGAGGCACATCTCTGACAGGCTCTGATCCCCAGGTCAAGTCTAGGGGTGGCGTGGAGACCACTGTCAACACCCACCTTGGGGCTGCCATCTTTTGTAGAAATCCTGCTTAGTGGTAGAAAGGTACTTAACCCTTTCTCCTAGGCAGGGGAGAATGAGAGACAGTTCCTTTTATTTATTTTTTTAATATTTATTTATTTGGCTGCGTCAGGTCTTAGTTGCAGAACCCAAGATCTTCATTGCATCGTGCAGGATCTCTTATTACAGCGTATGAACTCTCTAGTTGTGCCTGGGATCAGCAGTTGCAGCTCGCGGGCTTAGCTGCTCTGTGGCGTGTAGGATCTTAGCTCCCTGACTCGGAACTCAGGTTCAAGTCCTAGTCAGGGATTGAACCGACTAGGTGGGTTCTTAACCAATGGACGACCAAGGAAGCCCTGAGATGTTTTCTTGTCACTGAAATGTCCTTGGCTGATCTCCCCTCACTCCAGACACTGCAGTCAGCATGTCAGGTACCCAAGGCACACAGGAAAATGTGGCCTCCAAATGTGGTCCAGATTTCTTGTAGAATCTAGAACACAGTGTTTAAATACTACAGATCAAGGAACAGCACGCTTCATAATAAAGGGTGTTTAAGTTCTATTTTTCATCTCTCTCTCCTCTTTCCTGGAGAGGTATAGAGAGAACATAGACACGGGAACCAGAAAGAAAGTGAAGTTACTCAGTTACTCTTTGCAACTCCATTAATTGTAGCTTACTAGGCTCCTCCGTCTGTGGGATTTTCCAGGCAAGAATACTGGAGTGGGTTGCCATTTTCTTCTCCAAGGGATCTTCCTGACTCAGGGATCAAACCCGTGTCTCCTGCATTGCAGACAGACGCTTTACCATCTGAGTTACCAGGGAAGTCAGGAAGAAGAGAGAACTAGGTGTAAATTCACTCACTAATTGCATGGCTTTGCATGAATTTCCCACACAAACTGGCTATGTTGGGATTCTATCCTGTGATTCCATTCACCCACATGCTCTCTTGTTGGTTCTTTAGATTTTTCACTGAATCGGTGCAGTGAATACTGTGGTCCACTACAGATTCCTCCTCCTGCCCCCCAGCAAGGAGGTCTTCATGCTGTCACTGCTACAAGTGTTGGCAGCAGAAGATAATACAGCCAAGTTTCTCTTCAGGAACTGCTCTCAGGTCAAGGTGACACCTCCTTTCTGGGAAACCTGCATCCAGTGACAGGTTCATGTGGAGTTAGAAGGACTGGTCCCCCACCTCAATTTGGGAGGACCACCCCAGCCCATGAGGTCTCCGTAGGGTCTTTCTGAGGCCTCACAGCTCAGCTTCTTTCCATCTCTCCTGGAAGTGTTGTATGCAGATCTGTAGCTCATAATCTGCTTCTAGGGACTGAAGTCTGTAGTAAACCACATCCACTCAGTGCTGATGAGGATTCTTCCTTCTTATCATTCCTTTCCTGTGTCTTACTCCACCACGTTCTTCCATTTCACCTAATATCGCTTTAGATTCACCAACTCTGGGTAGCCTCTCTCAGTGTAACCCTTCCTGGTTCCAGTCACCCTAACTGTGAATGCCACTATAAATAATAGTATGCAAGACCTTTATTTTTGTCTTTGTCTATTTTCTCACATCTATTAGCCTGGAAGCAACTTGAGAATAGACAATTTCAAATTTAATTTTAAAATATCCCCTTTCACCCACTCACATACAGTGGTGGTCTGAGGTTACCTGATCCTGTTGATTGAATGTCTGACAAAACCTTCCTCTCCGTCTCATTAAGTCATTCAGCATACATTTACTGGGTGTTCTATCTGAGCTAACTGTGCTCTTTGCCTAGGGACCCACAAAGACAGTGATTTCTCCCTACCCTCCAGGGAGTTGTGGTTGAACATGAGGGCCTTGTGGAAATGTGGCTGATCCTGAAGCCAGATGCCAAGCTCCAGCCCCCTTGCCCCCAGTTTCTGGCTCAGGGGTCCTGGGCAAGTTACCTAAAGCTCTCTGGGCCTTAGTTTCCTCACCTGTAAAATGCAATTAATAACACTGTTTATCCCCTATGCTTATTGTGAGGGGCCAGAGTTAATATACAAGATTAAATATATATTAAATGAGTTAAAGGGTTTACCACACTCTCTGGTACACAGTGAGCTGACCTCAGCCTGTCCCACCCACTGTGGTAGCCACTGACCACATGTGGCCATGGAGCACTCCACATGTGATTAGTTCAAACTGAAATGTGCTCTAGGTATAAAATACATACCTAATTTTGAAGACTTAGCACAGAAAATATAGAATATCTGGTTAACATTTATTTTGGTATTGATTACATGTTGAAGTGATAATATTTTGGGTATATTTGATTATTAATAAAATGTATTGTTAAAATTAATTGTCTCATGTTTATTAATGTATTACTAGCTACTATAAAATTTGAAATTATATACATAGGTCACATTTCTATGAGACAGTACCGATCTAAGTCTTTCCTATAAAAGTAACAATGAAAGCAGAATATAACAGATACCATAATAGAGGTATATGTACCGTGAGAAGAGCCTCTCTGAGTGTGGATCACCAGCAGCATCAGCATCACCTGGGAACTTGCTAGAAATAGAGACTCTTGGATCCCCATTCCAAACCTACTGAATCAGGAATTCAGGGAACAGGCTAGGCAATGTGTGTGTGTGTGTGTGTGTGTGTGTGTGTGTGTGTGTGTGTGTGTGTGTGTGTTTTAAAAAACCTCCAGGTGATTCTAATCTCACCACATTTTGAAAGGTACTGCCCAAAGGGGGTGCAGAGGAATCAGTGACCTGTTCTATGGGAGGAGGAGACTATGTCGTCCACAGGATAATAATGGAGAAAATGTAGTTGCAGAGGCCACAAAGAAAATGGTCCAGGCAGTTAGTAAATTTGAAATAAAAATAGTCAGGTGAGCTGCAGCAATGCTCCATCCTGCTCTGCCTGGCTCCTTCAGATGCTGCCTTTTCTGCAAGTGATGCCCTCCGGCTCTGGCTAGGTTTCTTGGTCTCTGTACCTTTTTAAGCTAAAGTGAGCCAAGAACAAATGGAATTTGCACGGTCTGCCAGCAGTGAACTAAATTTGCATCTGTAAAGCACGACCTCAGAAAGGTGTGGTTATTATTCCGTGGGTTGTGGATGTGGTGCCAACTGGGCAGCTCAGGTCCTGAAACAGACTGCAAGAGAGAAGCAGCAACTCCTGAGCCAGCCCATGACAAGGGGGTCAGCTTGTAAATACAGTCCTTTCTGAGAGCACTGTGGGCCAGTGGAGGATTACAGGGTGGCAGTGGGGAGGAATGCAGGGATCCTCCTCCATTTGGAAAAGACTCTACACTTGACTCCATGATTTTGCCCTTTGGATTTGTGGTCTTTATTTTCTCCTGGGCTCTTACCAAATGGATGCCTTTCAATTGATAAAAGTCCAAATTCTGCCATTAGTCTTCAGTGGGGTTGTACAGAGGGATGCCAGTCCACAGAAGGCCATGCATGTGGTATGGGTAGAAACCACTGTGAATGTGCCAAACTCATGCCACATTTCTTTCTAGGGAAGTGGTATGAGACAGCTGGGAAGAAGGGGCTCCATGGGGCAGTGTGACAATGGAGGAGGCTGCAGGTACATAACCAACACATCCTTATATGGAAGCCTGTCTCTGCTCTCCCATCATTTTATTTACAGTGTGTGTATGCATGCACATATATTTACAGTTCTCTTGGGTAAATACCTAGGAGAAGAACTGCTGAGACATACAGTAAGCATATTTTTAACTTTGTTTAAAACTGCCAAACTGTTTTCCAAAGTGGATTATCATTTTACATTTTTGTTTTAAAGTTTAATTATGTTGATGGACAGACTGTTTAGATAATGAAGTACATTGGCATGATCCCAAAGTCAAAATACAGGTAATCAATACAGTGCAAAGCCTATCTCCCAGCTTCAACACACCTCAAAGTGAGTGGTACTACCAGTTCACTATGGATCTTTCAAGAGATGATTGAAACATTTACAAGCAAACACTTGACCACTTTTCTTCTTCATGCTTTACACTGATGGGTGTGTAATGGATAACCTTGCTTTTCTCACTAAATATTAATAACATGTCTTGGATACTGAATGAGAACCATCTTCCATAGTGTCTTTTGAGGAACTCTATACATATGCAGAGTACATCATGAGAAACGCTGGGCTGGAAGAAGCACAAGCTAGAATCAAGATTGCCGGAAGAAATATCAATAACCTCAGATGACACCACCCTTATGGCAGAAAGTGAAGAGGAACTCAAAAGCCTCTTGATGAAAGTGAAAGTGGAGAGTGAAAACGTTGGCTTAAAACTCAACATTCAGAAAATGAAGATAATGACATCTGGTTCCATCACTTCATGGGAAATAGATGGGGAAACAGTGGAAACAGTGTCAGACTTTATTTTTTGGGGCTCCAAAATCACTGCAAATGGTGACTGCAGCCATGAAATTAAAAGACGCTTACTCCTTGGAAGAAAAGTTATGACCAACCTAGATAGCATATTGAAAAGCAGAGACATTACTTTGCCAACAAAGGTCCATCTAGTCAAGGCTATGGTTTTTCCAGTAGTCATGTATGGATGTAAGAGTTGTACTATAAAGAAAGCTGAGCAGTGAAGAATTGATGTTTTTGAACTGTGGTGTTGGAGAAGACTCTTGAGAGTCACTTGGACTGCAAGGAGATCCAACCAGTCCATTCTGAAGGAGATCAGCCCTGGGTGTTCTTTGGAAAGAATAATGCTGAAGCTGAAACTCCAGTACTTTGGCCATCTGATGCAAAGAGTTGACTCATTGGAAAAGACTCTGATGCTGGGAGGGATTGGGGGCAGGAGGAGAAGGGGACGACAGAGGATGAGATGGCTGGATGGCATCACTGACTCAATGGACATGAGTCTGAGTGAACTCCGAGAGTTGGTGATGGACAGGGAGGCCTGGCGTGCTGTGATTCATGGGGTCTCAAAGGGTTGGACACGACTGAATGACTGAACTGAACCAAACTGATACCCATAAGGTGCTCTGTAAGAAAAGGGTTCCCAAATTAACTTGGGAAAATGCTACCTCTCAGAAATTCACAGTGCATGTTAGCTTATTAAAGAATCTAAGAAATCCTCTGATTAAAAAGCAGAGTTTCCAAAATTATTTGACCCAAGAAGCTTTTTCTTTCCAGAAATACCTCTTTAACATTTTGCACAAGGAGACTTCTGCCGACTACTCTTGGGGAAGCACTTGTCTACACCAAACTAGTAAACATTTCGGGCTATGTGGACACCCAATCCTGCCATCACTGTGTAGAAACAGACACACAAAATGTAAATGAATGCATGCTGCTGTGATTCAATAAAACTTTATTTACAAGAAGAGGCCAAAGACTGTAGTTTGCCAACTCCTGCTCTAGAGTAGGGTAGGATTTGAGATGGAAAAGTTTCCAGTTAACTTTCTTTTTTTTTTTTGCCTCCCTGCACAACTTGTGGGATCTTGGTTCCCCAATTGAACCCAGGCCCTCAGTGGTGAAAATGTGACTCTACCACTGGACCACCAGGGAATTTCCCCAGTTAATTTTTTTAAAACAGTAATTAATTAGTGATTTTTGGCTGTGCTGAGTCTTTATTGCTACATGTGGGCTTCCTTTGGCTGTGGTGAGCGGGGCCTGCTCTCCATTGCTGGCGTGGGCTTCTCTTGTTGCAGAGCACAGGCTCTAGAGAGTGGGCTCAATAGTTGTGGTGCATGGACTTAGTTGCTCTGCAGGACATGAAATCTTCCCAGACCAGGGATTGAACTCGTGTCTCCTGCGTTGGCAGGTAAATTCTTAATCCCTGGATCACCAGGGAAGTACCTCAGTTAAATTTTTTAAGTGTTTCTTCAAGGCCTCCTGTCTGTGCTGCTTTCTTCACACATGTCCTGTTCCCTCCCCCACTTCAACTAATCTGTCACTTCAAGGCTTAGAAGGTGAGTGAGAAGGGAGGAGAATAGTGGACAAAAGCAAAGAAAAAATGATAGGGTTGTGGGGGGCGAGGGGCACAGTGGAGGGATAAGGGAAAGGTAAGGAGGGGAACTGTAGAGAAAGCATCCACAGAAAACAAATTGTCAGATAAGGGACAAATGAACAGCTGCCCAACCTTAAACTCCATCCCTTCGCATTTTTCCCCTCTCCTGTCCACTCCCCTCGAAGCCAAAATGTCCACTGGGAGCACTGGGCAAAGGGCATCCATGCCTCACATTCTCATGATCCACTGATTAAATACGTGTCCAGTGGACTGAAGAGAGGCTTCTGAATTCTGGGCTCCAGCAGCTCCATCTGTAAACCCATAGAACCCATAAGACTCTTTTACAGATTCCTCATTCTAGGATCCCATGAAATCCTTGTTGTTCACACTCAGACCATCTGAGGTTGCGTCAGCTTGTGGCCAGATTCTGGGAGTGAATTTTACAAATTATCCTGTGCTAACTGTGCTATCTATCCAGGCAATAGATAGAATATTTACCTAAGGAAATTCAAGCTCTTCTGTTTTAAGTACATTTCATCAAACATAAGAGACAACATACTATTGTTTTATGTCCCAGTAAGAAAGAAAACATACTGCCAATTACACTATAACACAATGCTTTCTTACATTTACAATTTTAATTCTATGCTACTGAGGTAGTGCTTTTAGACTTATCTAGACACTTTAATCATGCATCCCTTCACTTACATCATGTGGTACATAATTGCCAATTCTTTTGCAAATATTTCAGCGACAAAACACAACCCAGTTTCAACTGTTTTGTAAGGGTCTTCTTTCCTTAGTCTCATTTAGAACTTGACCATTGCTCTGGTATATGGAATGGAGACCATTCTTAAATGATGAACATTTGTTTCACAAATAACAAATCTCTGCTCTGCTGCTCTGGTTCTATGCCTTCTGCACACAACACAACTTTTGGAGGTTGAGCCACAATAAATCTTTTTGAAGAATTTAAGATAGCAATTGAAAATGCTCAGTACCAATGATGCATATGACTCAAATAGAGATGGTGAGGTAAATAACTACAGCTGACACTCACCACTTGGGCTGTGATCACTGTCTGACTGACGGGAGAGAAATGTGTGTGCTTAAACAAAGTCCTACTTTCCTACTGTAGGAGGTAAAGAAAAAACAAAGTGCCTTCAAGCAGCATGTTGAAAAAAAAAAAAGCAGCATGTTGTAGCATCTTTCTTCTTTGCAACCATTTCCAAATGCTATGTAGGGATATTCGGATACTTCAGCTGAATATCTGTGCCATGAAAGTCACCTGAATCAAAACAGGTCTAACCATGGAATTCTTAATATGACCCACAAAAAGTATATCATCATACTTGCCCTCCCTCCCATGAGCTCAAAAAAAAAAAAATCTTTGGTTTACTTAATGAATTATGCATTAGAGTGTGAAATGCTGATTGTTTTAAAGGAAGAAAATCAGAATTAAACTAGTTTTCTTCCCCAAGCATGTGCTTAGCACATATGCCAAAGAAATGTGTAAAGGAAAAAGCCAAATTAAAAATTTATATCTGTGTAAAAAATGGTTATATGGCATTTAAAGTAAGATCTGACAACTATAGCTGCAGTTAAGGACGCTGCTTGGCTTTTTTAAGCCCCTCTCTGAGCCGGGCCTGCCAGGCTCTGTTTGGTGGGGTGGGGGTGCAGGGATCTTGGGAGGTGTGGTAACATGTTGGCATGGCAAGGAAAGCACACACCTTCTTCTCTTGGTGATGGATTTTGTGTGTCTGTCCTGTCCAAGGTTCGGACTCTGATCTCTCTAACCTTGATCCACTATTCTCTCCACCTTATGCTGTTTCACAAAAGTGCTGCTAGGATCCACTATCAAAACCCTAATATTTCTGTTCTGTACAACTCATTGTAGTAAACAAGTGTCCTGGCCACGCTCCCCTGAAGAGGAGGCTGAGTGACATGATGTTCTGGGTACAGCTCACCCTGTGTGCCCCTTTAGCGTGGTAGGAGTCTCTCAGATGCTGACCAGGTTTGTTGCATGCCTCCATGTCAGTCAGCCTCCAGATGAGGGTCCACAGCTCAGACCCTCACTCAGGCACATCTGGTGCCTGCCAGCCTCCCGCCACAGACGTGGAGGTGCAAAATGACAAAACTTTCTGACATATGCCTTTCATGCTTTCAGAAAGGATTTAAGGTGGTTTACAATGGGATGGGCACAAACATAAGCTTTGCAACATAAAAATTGAGATCAACACTTTACAGAAGACTAAAATGAGCTGAAACAGAGGGTGGAAACAAAGACAACAGGGAGAAGGAAGAGTCGCCTGTGAAATCCCCAGCTGCTCGCCCTGCCTCCCGTGGTCTCATTGCTAAGCCACCTTAAAGGACACACGCACACTGGCGTTTCTCCAGAATCTTGAGGAGCCAAATCTGGCAGAAATCACGTGCCTGCCTGATGCTTGTGAAGGAAAGTTTGGAAAGGAGGCTGTATGATTAAAATGGACAGTAGGTAGGACACAATACTTTTCTTTTTTCTGACAGGGGAAACCAGAACCTAGCAACTGGGTAGCAGTGAGGTTCCTGGCTCTTAAACTGCCTCCATGTATGTGAGAGGTGATTATCTCTTCCCACTGCACCAGCTTTCTCCCAGTTCACGTCTCACATCTAGTACTTCTCTATCAATCTAGGAGCAGGGGGGCAGTAGAGTTGGGGTGACCTCACATGCACGCTCTGAGTTGAAGTCTTTATTTATTGTCAGAGATGAAGAGACTGCACAGGGCAGAAGCAGATCAGCAGTTCTTGGCAAAGGAGTCCTGGCTTTCGGTTCCCTGATGAAATAGGATCCTTAGGATGTTTGAAGTTACGCAGGTGCTTGCTATGTCACTGCCCTGGTAGGCTTGGGTCTTGCACCTTCATTTTGAAAGAACTAAGATTAACAATGTATGTGGTTCCATTTAAGGAATTATTACAAAAACAGGCTCTTCTAACTCTTGAGCCAAAATCAGCATCAGATTGCTTCCCATAGCTTTAATTTCACAGAGGTGGGTGGTAAAGGCAGAATTATCAGTACCTTCATACCCCTTGAACAACATCTTTGTCTCTAACTTCTGGTATTTTAGAAAGAGGTTTTCCCCATCCCCACCCCAGCATGTCATTCTGCTGCTCAAAAATCTAGTTGGCTTCCTTCAGATTAAGGAGGAATTTCAAGATCAAGTCACATAGGTGGTAACTGGCAGGACAAAAACTTGAACTTAGGTTTTCTAACTCTGTTCAGAGTGATGACTTCCCACCACATGAGGACGCATGGCAGCATCTAAGATTCCTAAGCTTACTGAAGCTGCTATGTTCTGTTTATATTTAGTTACCATTTTGCTTTATTGACTATGCCAAAGCCTTCGACTGTGTGGGTCACAATAAACTGTGGAAAATTCTGAAAGAGATGGGAATACTAGACCACCTAACCTGCCTCTTGAGAAATCTGTATGCAGGTCAGGAAGCAACAGTTAGAACTGGACATGGAACAACAGACTGGTTCCAAATAGGAAAAGGAGTCCGTCAAGGCTGTATATTGTCACCCTGCTTATTTAACTTATATGCAGAGTACATCATGAGAAACGCTGGACTGGAAGAAACACAAGCTGGAATCAAGATTGCCGGGATTCTGTTAGGTCAATATGAATATCAAGTTGTAAATAAAATGCTCAAAATAGTCACAGATTATCCATGATGAAATCTCCTTAAAGCATAAGGGGGAGGTAACACTAGCTTTTAAGATGACACCAACTCTGTATTCTAGGCTATTTTGGAGGTACATCAGATAAGTGATTCTCAACCTTAGCTTCTCACTGGAACCAACGGGATTTTAAGACACTCCCTGGGTGAATCTAATGTGAAGCCAAGACTGAGAATCAGTGATGTAATGAAAGCTGCACACTAAGTCTCCTGCCCCTGGTCTCCATAGCCCATCTTGCTCAATGGAACCTGAGAGGAACCAAGGGGACAGAAACAATGAGGTCTTTGAAATCAGGTGGATCCTCATTCACATCCAGGTGTCTTAGGAAAGTGCTTTCAGTTGTGTAATCTTGGGCAATTGATCACTCTAAGCCTCATTTCCTCCACATGTAAAATAGAGACTTAAGAAGGTTTGGTGAGGCTTCTTCGTAAAAAGATCAAATGAAGGCTGACGCTGGTGCTGTGGGAGGGTCCAGAGGCCCCAGGGGCCCTGGAATAGGAGGCTGTGGTAGCATCCGCAGAGACTTTGGCAGTGGTGTCCAGGGCCAGGGTTGGGGCCAGGGTCAGGGCTGGGGTAAACACCATGGCATTCTTGGAGGTAAGGCCAAGAACAAGGTGTGGCTCCCCGATACAAAGCTGGGCCCTCTGGTCAAGGACATGAAGATCAAGTTCCTGGAGGAGATCTGCCTCTTCTCTTTGCCCATCAAGGAATCTGAGATCATTGTCTTTTTTCCTGGGGACATCTCTCAAGGACGAGGTTTTGAAGACTCTGCCCGTGCAAGAGCAGGTCTGTGCTGGCTAGTGGAGCAGGTTCAAGGCATTTGCTGCCACTGGGGATCACAACAGACATGTCAGTTTGGGTGTCAAGTGCTCTAAGAAGGTAGCCACTGCCCTCCTGGTCATAGGGGCCATCATCCTGCCCAAGCTCTCCATTGTCCCATGTGACGAAGCAAGATCAGTAAGCCCCACACTGTCCCTTGCAAGGTGACTGGCTGCTGTGGCTCAGTGCTGGTGTACCTCATCCCTGCCCTCAGGGGCACTGGCATCATCTTAGCCCCTGTGCCCAAGACACTCCTGTGATGGCTGGCACTGATGACTGTTACACCTCTGCCAGGGCTGTACCGCCACCCTGGGCAACTCTGCCAAGGCCACTTTTTGATGCCATTTCCAAGACCTATAGTTATCTCACCCCTGATCTCTGGAAAGAGACAGTGTTCCCCAAGTCTCCATATCAGGAATTTACTGACCATCTTGTAAGGACCCACACCAGTCTCCATGCAAGGACCGAGGCTCCAGCAGTAGCTACCACGTAATTTTATATGAGAAAAAGAAAAGTGAATGAAACTGGTAAAAAAAAAAAAAAAAGGTTTGGTGAGATAATATATGAGAGGGCTTCCCACAGTGTCTGGTACAGTCATTGAGGCTGCTATTATCATAATTTAACTCAGAAGGTTTCTTTTTCCTTCCTAAAGTGTCATAATCTCTAACCATTGATCAGCCTTTCAAAGGGTTCAGAATAAAGCAGCAAGTAAGAACACGGGATGTCCAGAAAAAGCCCACATGCTGGATGTTCAGCAGCTTCTAGGGCTTTGACTTTCTGTAGCAGGCACGCAAAAGTGGGCTGAGGTCTCAGGGAAGGGCAAGTTGCTGGGGGAGGTAGGAGCCAGTGGGAGAATATCTCCTGGAAACAATGCTTTCTTACAAGCATGTTGAGTTTGAAATAGGCAGGGCCCTCCAGGTGACTCAGAATCAGCCCCTCCCCACCACACGCAAATGTGAAGTAATGCTGTAAACCAAGGCTGATGTGCAAGCTATTTGTCAGGGATTTGAGAAAAGTAGCCCTGGAAGGAAACGTCTTCTAGATGTTCAGCATTTGAGGCAAGAGAGGTCCCTCCTGGACCACGGCGATGCTGGTGGCTTTCCTTACTGCTGTCCCTTTCCACCTACACTCCCCACCTTGATGAAACCTACTGTCATTATAGATGCTCTACATTTCTTTTTATCTGATTTGGGAAATATCACAAAAAGAAAGTCCTTTTCAATCTCATTTTTGGACTGTTTGATATTTCCTTCCATTTGTGTTATAATTTCGTCTTTTACACTTAACCATGCAGAGAATGTCGTGTGTCACTCAGCTCTCCTCTTCAAGACTGAGGCTGGCTTCCCCCAGGAGGGAGTGCTGGTAGCTCACAGAAGAATCCCTCCTCTGGAATTTCCCTGGCCAAAGGAAGGCACAAAAAGCTATATGACTCCATTTGTATACAATAGCAGACATTTCATTTTTTAAGTTGAAGTATAGTTGATTGGCGATGGACAGGGAGGCCTGGCGTGCTGCAATTCATGGGGTCGCAAAGAGTCGGATACGACTGAGCGACTGAACTGAACTGAACTGATAGTTGATTTACAGTGTAACCACTGGTTTGTTTCCTATGTGAATCTGTTTGTTTTGCATATACATTAATTTGTATTATTTTTTAGATTCTACACGTAAGTGATATCATATAGTATTTGTCTTTCTTTGTCTGACTTATTTCACTAGCATAATATTCTCTAGGCTGACCCACTTTGCTGAAAATGACAGAACTCCATTTTTTAACGACTGAGTAATGTTCCATTACGTGTGTGTTCATGTATGTGTGTGTATATATCTCTGTCTCTCGTATCTTTCCTATCCATTCATCTGTTGATGGACCTTTGGGTTGCTTCTATATCTTGTCTATTGTAAATAACACTGCTATGAACATTGGGGTGCATGTATCTTTTCAAATGAATGTTTTTGTTTTCTTTGGATATATACCCAGCAGTGGAATTGTTGGGCCATATGGCAGTTTTATTTATAGTGTTTTGAAGACCTTCCATACACTTTTCCACTGTGGCTGTACCAATTTACATTTCCACCAACAGCGTACAAAGATTCTCTTTTTTTCACATCCTCTCCTTGTTTGTAATCTTTTTTTTCATATCCTCTCCTTGTTTGTAATCTTTTTTTTTTTTGATAATAGCCATTCTCATAGTTGTGAGGTGCTATCTTGTTGTTTTGATTTACTTTTCTCAACAATTAGCAATGCTGAGCATCTTTTCATGGATCTGTAGCCATCTGTCGGAGAAGGCAATGGCAACCCACTCTTGCCTGGAAAATCCCATTGGCTGAGGAGCCTGGTAGGCTGTGTTCCATGGGGTCGCTAAGAGTCGGATACAACTGAGCGAATTCACTATCACTTTTCACTTTCATGCATTGGAAAAGGAAATGGCAACCCACTCCAGTGTTCTTGCCTGGAGAATCCCAGGGATGGGGGAGCCTGATGGGCTGCCGTCTATGGGGTCACACAGAGTCGGACACGACTGAAGTGACTTAGCGGTAGCAGCAGCAGTAGCCATCTGTATGTCTTATTTAAAAAATGTCTGTTCTGTCCATTTTTTGACTGAGTTTTTGTTCTTTTGATACTGAGTAGTAATGACTGTTTACATATTTTGGATATTAATTCCTTGTTGGCCATATCATTTTTTTCCCATTCTGTAGGTTGTCTTTCTGTTTTGCTGACAGTTTCCTTTGCTGCGCAAACATTCTTGAGTTTAATTAGGCTCCATTTGTTTGTTTATTTTTGCTTTTATTTCTTTTGTCTTAAGACAGTCAAAAGTATTGCTATGATTTATGTCAATGAGTATTCTGCCTATGTTCTCTCATAGGAAGGAGTTTAATGGTTTCAGGTCTCAGAGTGAGGTCTTTAATCAATTTTGAGTTTATTTATTTATTTTAATATAAATTTATTTATTTTAATTGGAGGTTAATTACTTTACAATATTGTATTGGTTTTGCCATACATCAACATGAATCTGCCACAGGTATACACGTGTTCCCCATCCTGAACTCCCTTCCCTCCTCCCTCCCCGTACCATCCCTCTGGGTCATCCCACTGCACAAGCCCCAAGCATCTAGTATCATGCATCGAACCTGGACTGGCGATTCATTTCATGTATGATATTATACATGTTTCAATGCCATTCTCCCAAATCATCCCACCCTCGCCCTCTCCCACAGAGTCCAAAAGACTGTTCTATACATCTGTGTCTCTTTTGCTGTCTTGCATACAGGGTTATCGTTACCATCTTTATTTTTGTATATGGTATGAAAGTGAAAGAAAGTGAAGTCGCTCAGTCATGTCCAACTCTTTGCGACCCCATGGACTATAGCCTACCAGGCTCCTCTGTCCATGGGATTTTCCAGGCAATAGTACTGGAGTGGATTGCCATTTCGTTCTCCAGCGGATCTTCCCGACCTAGGGATGGAACCCAGGGCTCCCGCATTGTAGACAGATGATTTACCGTCTGAGCCACCAGGTTCTAATCTCATTGCTTTACATTTAACTGTCCAGTTTTCCCAGTACTGCTTGTTGAAAAGACTGTCTTTTTATTGTATATTGTTGCCTCCACTGTTGTAGATCAATTGACCATATGTGTATGGGGTTATTTCTGGGCTCTCTATTCCATTCCATTGGTCTATGTATTTGTGCCAGTACTATGCTATTTTGATTACTGTAACCTTGTAGTATAGTCTGAGGTCTGGGTGGGTGATATCTCCAGTTTTTTGGGGGGTCTTTTGTTGTTCCACATGAATTTTAGGATTATTTTCTAGTTCTGTGAAAAATGTCATGGGTATTTTGGTAGGGATTGCATTGAACTTCTAGATATGGTCATTTTAACAATATTAATTCTTCCAATCCAAGAGTATGGGGTATCTTTCCATTTCTTTGTGTCGTCTTCAGTTTCCTTCAACAATGTTTTATAATTTTCAGAGTATAGGTCTTTCACCTCCTTGGTTAAGTTTATTCCTAGGTATTTTATTCCTGTTGATGTGATTTTAAACAGGATTTTTTTTTTAAATCCCCTACTGATAGTTCATTATTAGTGTAGAGAAATGTAATGAATTTTTCTAATCTTGTACCCTGCTTTCTTGATGGATTCACTTATTCTAATACTTTTTGTGTGGAGACTTTAGGATTTTCTATATGGAGTACCATGTCATCTGCAAACAGTGACAGTTTTACTTCTTCCCTTCCATTTGGATGACTTTTATTTCTGTTTCTTGTATAACTAGTGTGGCTAGGACTTCCAATATTATGTTAAATATAGGCAGCAAGAGTAGAGATCCTTTTTATCTTGTTCTTGGATAAACCTAAGTAAAAGTAAAAGCTGTCAGCTTTTCCCCATTGAGTATGATGCTGGCTGTGGGTTTATCATAAATGGCCTTTATTATGTTAAGATATGTTCCCTCTATACCCACTTTGATGAGGGTTTTTTTTTTATCATGAATGGATATTGAATTTTGTGAAATGCTTTTTCTGTGACTATTGAGATGATCATGTAATTTTTAATCCTTCCTTTTATTAATGTAGCATATCACATTAATTGATTTTCGAATGTTGAGATATCCTTGTGCCCTTGGAATAAATCCTACTTGGATCATGGTATATTAGCCTACCAGGCTCCTCTGTCCATGGGATTTTCCAGGCAATAGTACTGGAGTGGATTGCCATTTCGTTCTCCAGCGGATCTTCCCGACCTAGGGATGGAACCCAGGGCTCCCGCATTGTAGACAGATGATTTACCGTCTGAGCCACCAGGTTCTAATCTCATTGCTTTACATTTAACTGTCCAGTTTTCCCAGTACTGCTTGTTGAAAAGACTGTCTTTTTATTGTATATTGTTGCCTCCACTGTTGTAGATCAATTGACCATATGTGTATGGGGTTATTTCTGGGCTCTCTATTCCATTCCATTGGTCTATGTATTTGTGCCAATACTATGCTATTTTGATTACTGTAACCTTGTAGTATAGTCTGAGGTCTGGGTGGGTGATATCTCCAGTTTTTTGGGGGGTCTTTTGTTGTTCCACATGAATTTTAGGATTATTTTCTAGTTCTGTGAAAAATGTCATGGGTATTTTGGTAGGGATTGCATTGAACTTCTAGATATGGTCATTTTAACAATATTAATTCTTCCAATCCAAGAGTATGGGGTATCTTTCCATTTCTTTGTGTCGTCTTCAGTTTCCTTCAACAATGTTTTATAATTTTCAGAGTATAGGTCTTTCACCTCCTTGGTTAAGTTTATTCCTAGGTATTTTATTCCTGTTGATGTGATTTTAAACAGGATTTTTTTTTTAAATCCCCTACTGATAGTTCATTATTAGTGTAGAGAAATGTAATGAATTTTTCTAATCTTGTACCCTGCTTTCTTGATGGATTCACTTATTCTAATACTTTTTGTGTGGAGACTTTAGGATTTTCTATATGGAGTACCATGTCATCTGCAAACAGTGACAGTTTTACTTCTTCCCTTCCATTTGGATGACTTTTATTTCTGTTTCTTGTATAACTAGTGTGGCTAGGACTTCCAATATTATGTTAAATATAGGCAGCAAGAGTAGAGATCCTTTTTATCTTGTTCTTGGATAAACCTAAGTAAAAGTAAAAGCTGTCAGCTTTTCCCCATTGAGTATGATGCTGGCTGTGGGTTTATCATAAATGGCCTTTATTATGTTAAGATATGTTCCCTCTATACCCACTTTGATGAGGGTTTTTTTTTTATCATGAATGGATATTGAATTTTGTGAAATGCTTTTTCTGTGACTATTGAGATGATCATGTAATTTTTAATCCTTCCTTTTATTAATGTAGCATATCACATTAATTGATTTTCGAATGTTGAGATATCCTTGTGCCCTTGGAATAAATCCTACTTGGATCATGGTATATGATCCTTTTTGTATATTGCTGGATTTAGTTTGCTAATATTGTGTTGAGAATGTTTGCATTTATATTCATCATAGATAGTGGCCTACAATTGTATTTTCCTTGTAGTGTCTGTCTGGTTTTGGTATCAGGGAAACGGTGGCTTCAAAGAATGAATTTGGAAGTGTCCTGTCTTCTCCAATTTTTAAAAATAGTTTGAGCAAGATAGGTATTTGTTCTTCTTTACATGCTTGGTAAGATTCCCCTATGAAGTCACCTGATCCTGAACTTTTGTTTTCTGGGAACTTCTTAAAAAAAATAACAAATTCAATTTTACTACTTGTGATTAGTCTGTTTAAATTATCTATTTCTTCTTGATTACATCTTGGCAGGCTGTATGTTTCTAAAAATCTGTCCATTTCTTCTAGGTTGTGCAATTTGTTGGCATACAACTGTTCATTGTCTTTATGATTTTTTTTTTTTTTTATCTCTGTGGCATAAATTATTGTTTCTCCTCTTTCATTTCTTATTTTAGCCCTCTCTCTTTTCCCTTTGGTGAGCCTGGCTAAAAGTTTACCAGTTTCATATTTTTTTTTTAAACAAAATAAAACTCAGTCTTGGTTTCCTTGATCTTTTATATATATTTTTATTTGTATTTTATTTATTTCCTCTCTGATCTTTATTTATTTTTTTTCCTTTGGCCAATTTTGAGCTTTGTTCATTTTCCTAATTCTTTTTTTTTTAATATAAATTTATTTATTTTAATTGGAGGTTAATTACTTCATTTTCCTAATTCTTTTAGGTGGTAGACTAGGTTGTTTGAGACTTCTCTTGTTTCCTAAGGAAGGCCTGTATTGCTATAAACTTCTCTCTTGGGACTCTTTTGCTGCATCCCATTGATTTTGAAGTGTTGTGTTTCCATTTTCACTTGCCTTAAATGGTTTTCTAATTCCCCCTTTGATTTCTTCATCAACCCACTGGTTTTTCAAGCAGTATATTGTTTAATTATCATATGTGTCATTTTCCCATTTTTCTTTCTGTAGTTGATTTCTAGTTTCATACCATTGTAGTTGGAAAAAATGCTTGATATAATTTCTATTCTTTTAAATTTGTTGAGATTTGTTTTATGGCCTAGCTTGTAATCTCTTCTGGAGGACATCACATGTGTACTTGAAAAGAATGTGTATTCTGCTGTTTTTGGATGGAATATCCTATGATCTAATTGGATGGGCTTCCCTGGTGGCTCAGAGGTTAAAGCGTCTGCCTCCAATGCGGGAGACCCGGGTTCGATCCCTGGGTCGGGAAGATCCCCTGGAGAAGGAAATGGCAATCCACTTCAGTATTCCTGCCTGGAAAATCCCATGGACGGAGAAGCCTAGTAGGTTACAGTCCACGGGGTCGCCAAGAGTCGGACACAACTGAGCGACTTCACCTCACCTCACCTCATCCTATGATCTGGTCTATTCTGTCTTAGAGTCCTGGTCTATTATGTTATTTAAGGCCATTAGTGCCTTACTGATTTTATTAAGGTCTCTTACTATTATAAGAGACTCATTTCTCCCTTTACATATGTTAGTATTTGCTTTATATATTTAGGTGCTTCTGTTTTGGGTGCATATATGTTAGTGAGTGTAACATCCTCTTCTTGTGTTGATCACATTGTCATTATATAGTGTCCTTCTTTGTGTTTGTTATAGCCTTTGTTTTAAAGTCTACTTTGACACGAGTTTTGCTACCCTCATTTTCTTGTCATTTCTATTTGCGTGGGGTACTGATTCCCGTCCTCTCATTTTCAATCTGTGTGTGTGTTTAGCCCTGAAGTAAGTCTCTTGTAGGGAGCATATTGAAAGGTCCTTTTTAAAAATCCAATCAGCCAACACTCATACTTTAAATGTGCAGTATACATCTGTAAATCACTACTCTAACCAAGATACAGAAACTCTCTATACCCTAAGACTTGATAGTCCTTTTCAGCCAATATTCCCCTCTCAGAGCAACAATTTGTTCCAATTTCTACTACAGATTAATTTTGTCTGTTTTTTAACCTCATATAAATAAAATAATTAGATATTAATTTTTTGTATGTTGACTTTATAACCATTAGTTAGTTCAGTGGCTCAGTCGTGTCTCTTTGTGACCCCATGAACTGCAGCATGCCAGGCCTCTCTGTCCATCACCAACTCCCAGAGTCCACCAAAACCCATGTACGTGGAGTCAGTGATGCCATCCAACCATCTCATCCTCTGTCATCCCCTTCTCCTCCTGCCCTCAATCTTTCCCAGCATCAGAGTCTTTTCAAATGAGTCAGCTCTTCACGTCAGGTGGCCAAAGTATTGGAGTTTCAGCTTCAACATCAGTCCTTCCAATGACCACCCAGGACTGATCTCCTTTAGGATGGACAGGTTGGATCTCCTTGCAGTCCAAGGGACTCTCAAGAGTCTTCTCTGACACCACAGTTCAAAAGCATCAATTCTTCAGTGCTCAGCTTTCTTTATAGTCCAACTTACATCCATACATGACTACTGGAAAAACCATAGCCTTGACTAGATGGACCTTTGTTGGTAAAGTAATGTCTCTACTCTTGAATATGCTATCTAGGTTGGTCATAACTTTCCTTCCAAGGAGTAAGCGTCTTTTAATTTCATGGCTGTAATCACCATCTGCAGTGATTTTGGAGCCCCCCAAAAATAAAGTCAGCCACTGTTTCCACTGTTTCCCCATCTATTTCCAATGAAGTAATGGGACCAGATGCCATGATCTTCATTTTCTCAATGTTGAGCTTTAAGCCAACTTTTTCATTCTCCTCTTTCACCTTCATCAAGAGACTCTTAGGTTCTTCTTCGCTTTCTTCCATAAGGGTGGTGTCATCTGCATATCTGAGGTTATTGGTATTTCTCCCGGCAATCTTGATTCCAGCTTGTGCTTCTTCCAGCCCAGTGTTTCTCATGATGTACTCCACATATAAGTTAAATGAGCAGGGTGACAGTATACAGCCTTGACGTACTCCTTTTCCTATTTGGAACCAGTCTGTTGTTCCATGTCCAGCTCGAACTGTTGCTTCCTGACCTGCATATAGGTTTCTCAAAAGGCAGGTCAGGTGGTCTGGTATTCCCATCTCTTTCAGAATTTTCCACAGTTTATTGTGATCCACACAGTCAAAGGCTTTGACATAGTCCATAAAGCATAAATAGATGTTTTTCTGGAATTCTCTTGCTTTTTCAATGATCTAGCAGATGTTGGCAATTTTATCTGACAGAATGTGGTCCACTGGCGAAGGGAATGGCAAACCACTTCAGTATTCTTGCCCTGAGAACCCCATGAACAGTATGAAAAGGCAAAAAGATAGGGACACTGAAAGCTGAACTTCCCAGGTTGGTAGGTGCCCAATATGCTACTAGAGATCAGTGGAGACATAACTTCAGAAAGAATGAAGAGATGGAGCCAAAGCAAAAACAACACCCAGTTGTGGATGGGACTGTTGATAGAAGCAACGTTCAATGCTGTTAAGAGCAATATTGCATAAGAACATGGAATGTTAGCTCCATGAATCAAGGCAAATTGGAAGTGGTCAAACAGGAGATGGCAAGAGTGAACATCGACATTCTAGGAATCAGCAAACTAAGATGGACTGGAAAGGGTGAACTTAACTCAGATGACCATTATATCTACTACTGTGGACAGGAATCCCTTAGAAGAAATAAAGTAGCCATCACAGTCAACAAGAGTCCAAAATGCAGTACTTGGATGCAATCTCAAAAACGACAGAATGATCTCTGTTCATTTCCAAGGCAAACCATTTAATATCACAGTAATCCAAGCCTACGCCCCAACCAGGAACACTGAAGAAGCTGAAGTTGAACAGTTCTATAAAGACCTATAAGACCTTCTAGAACGAACACCCCAAAAAGATGTTCTTTTCATTATAGGGGAGTGGAATGCAAAAGTAGGAAATCTTTGACAAAGGAGGCAAGAATATACAATGGAGAAAAGACAGTCTCTTCAGTAAGGGTGTTGGGAAAACTGGACAGCTGCGTGTGAAAGAATGAAACTAGAACATTCTTTAAAACCAAAAACAAACGTAAAATGAATTAAAGACCTAAATATAAGACCAGATACTTTAAAACTCCTAGAGGTAAACACAGGCAGAACTCTTGGACATAAATCACAATAATATCATTTTTGGATCTATCTCCTAGAGTCATGAAAGAAAAAACAACAAAAGAACAAATTGGACCTAGTTAAATTTAAAAGATTTTGTGCAGTGAAGGAAAGAAACCATCAGCAAAACAGAAGGATAACCTACAGAATGAGATAAAATATTTGCAGATAATGTAACTGATAAGGGATTAATTTCCAAAATAAACAAGCAGTCTATACAGCCCAATATATAAAAAAAAAAAAATGAACAACCCAATCAAACAGCAGGCTTATGAAAATATATAAACATCATATTTATTAGAAAAATACAAATCAAAAATGCAATTATTAAAGAAATGCAAATTATTAGAGAAATGCAAATCAAAACTGTAAAGCATACCTAACATTGATCAGAGTGACAGTGAAAGTGTTAGTCACTCAGTATCTGACTCTTTGCCACCCCATGGACTGTAGCCTGCCAGGCTCTTCTGTCCATGGAATTTTCCAGACAAGAATACTAGAGTGGGTAGCTATTCCCTTCTCCAGGGGTCTTCCTGACCCAGGGACTGAACCCAGGTCTCCCACGTTGCAGGCAGATTCTTTACCATCTGAGCCACCAGGGCAGTCAAAATGGTCATCATCAAAAAAATCTACAAATAAATGCCAGGGAGTGTGTGGAGAAAAGGAAATCCTCCTACACTATTTAAGTGTGTGTGTGCTAAGTCATTTCAGTCATTTCCAACTCTGTGTGGCCCTATGGACTGTAGTCTGCAGGCTCCTCTGTCCATGGAATTTTCCAGGCAAGAATACTGTAGTGGTTTGCCATGCCCTCCTCCAGGAGAAGTTCCCCACCCAGCTATCGAACCCGCATCTCCTGCGTTTCCTGCATTGACAAGCAGGTTCTTTACCACTAGCACCATCTGGGAAGCCCATACTATTTACACTGGATGTAAATTGGTGCTGCCACTGTGGAGAACAGTATGAAGGTTCTTCAAAAAAACTAAAAATAGAGTTGCCATATGATCCAACATTCTCACTCCTGGGCATGTATCTGGAAAAACTCTAATCAGAAAAGATACATGCACTCCAGTGTCATAGCAGCACTTATTTACAATAGCCAGGACATGGAAGCAACCGAAATATCCATCAACATATGAATGGATAAAGAAGATGTGGTATACATGTACAATGGAATACTACTCAGCCATACGAAAGAATTAAATAATGCCATTTGCACCAACGTTGTTGGAACTACAGATGTGCATACTAAGTGAAGTAAGACAAACGGAGAAAGACAAATGTCATATAACGTCATTTATATGTAGAATCTTAAAAAAATAATACAAGTCAAACTACCGCGCAATAGCACTCATCTCTCATGCTAGTAAAGTAATGCTCAAAATTCTCCAAGCCAGGCTTCAGCAATACGTGAACCGTGAACTCCCTGATGTTCAAGCTGGCTTTAGAAAAGGCAGAGGAACCAGAGATCAAATTGCCAACATCCGCTGGATCATGGAAAAAGCAAGAGAGTTCCAGAAAAACATCTATTTCTGCTTTATTGACTATGTCAAAGCCTTTGACTGTGTGGATCACAATAAATTGTGGAAAATCCTGAAAGAGATGGGCATATCAGACCATCTGACATGCCTCTTGAGAAACCTGTATGCAGGTCAGGAAGCAACAGTTAGAACTGGACATGGAACAACAAACTGGTTCCAAATAGGAAAAGGAGTACGTCAAGGCTGTATATTGTCACCCTGCTTATTTAACTTCTATGCAGAGTACATCATGAGAAACACTGGGCTGGAAGAAGCACAAGCTGGAATCAAGATTACTGGGAGAAATAGCAATAATCTCAGATATGCAGATGACACCACCCTTATGGCAGAAAGTGAAGAGGAGCTAAAAAGCCTCTTGATGAAAGTGAAAGAGGAGAGTGAAAAAGTTGGTTTAAAGCTCAGCATTCAGAAAATGAAGATCATGGCATCCAGTCCCATCACTTCATGGGAAATAGATGCGGAAACAGTGGAAACAGTGGCTGACTTCATTTTTGGGGGGCTCCAAAATCACTACAGATGGTGATTACAGCCATGAAATTAAAAGATGCTTACTCCTTGGAAGGAAAGTTATGACCAACCTAGACAGCATATTAAAAAGCAGAGACATTACTTTGCCGACAAAGGTCCATCTAGTCAAGGCTATGGTTTTTCCAGTAGTCATGTATGGATGTGAGAGTTGGACTATAAAGAAAGTTGAGTGCCAAAGAATTGGTGCTTTAGAACTGTGGTGTTGGAGAAGACTCTTGAGAGTCCCTTGGACTGCAAGAAGGTCCAACCTGTCTATCCTAAAGGAGATCAGTCCTGGGTGTTCATTGGAAGGAATGATGCTGAAGCTGAAACTCCAATACTTTGGCCACCTGATGTGAAGAGTTGACTCACTGGAAAAGACTGTGACACTGGGAAGGATTGGGGGCAGGAGGAGAAGGGGATGACAGAGGATGAGATGGTTGGATGGCATCACTGACTTGATGGAGAGGAGTTTGGGTGAACTCCGGGAGTTGGTGATGGACAGGGAGGCCTGGTGTGCTGCAGTTCATGGGGTCTCAAAGAGTTGGACACGACTGAGCGACTGAACTGAACTGATTGAGTTTTATAAGATACTCAATTTCTTGTATAACCTATACTGGAAAAGAATCTGAAAAACAATAGGTAGATTGACAGACATAGATACTGAATCACTTTGCTGTACCCCTAAATGTGTACACTTGAAACTAACACAACATTTTAAATTATCTATGCTTTAATTAAAAGTTATTTGTTTGAGGGGGGAAAAGACATGAATATGAACTGAGGTTGAATAAACGTATGGATAAGTAGGGTCAGAGGATGAAGGGTGTGATTTGGGACAGTCAGGAAGAGCCTCCATTGAGTGGAGAGGCCCTGAGGGATCATTTTTGGAAGAGCAACATGGAAGTCAGTGTGGCTGAACCAGAGTGGGGGTGGGGCAGGGAATAAATGAAGTCAGAGCAAAAGTCAATGGCATTGTTAATACTTGGACTTTTGCTCTAAGTGAACTGGAAATCTTAGAGAGTTTTGAGCATAGAAATAACACATAATAACTATTATATGCTAGTAAAGTAATGCTCAAAATCCTCCAAGCCAGGCTTCAGCAATACGTGAACCGTGAACTCCCTGATGTTCAAGCTGGCTTTAGAAAAGGCAGAGGAACCAGAGATCAAATTGCCAACATCCGCTGGATCATGGAAAAAGCAAGAGAGTTCCAGAAAAACATCTACTTCTGCTTTATCGACTATGCCAAAGCCTTTGACTGTGTGGATCACAATAAACTGTGGAAAATTCTGAAAGAGATGGGAATACCAGACCACCTAACCTGCCTCTTGAGAAATCTGTATGCAGGTCAGGAAGCAACAGTTAGGACTGGTAATTTGGAAATCTCAGCAGTGGCCACAGGACTGGAAAAGGTCAGTTTTCATTCCAATCCCAAAGAAAGGCAATGCCAAACAATGCTCAACCTACCACACAATTGCACTCATCTCACACGCTAGTCAAGTAATGCTCAAAATTCTCCAAGCCAGGCTGCAGCAATACGTGAACCATGAACTCCCTGATGTTCAAGCTGGCTTTAGAAAAGGCAGAGGAACCAGAGATCAAATTGCCAACATCCGCTGGATCATGGAAAAAGCAAGAGAGTTCCAGAAAAATATCTATTTCTGCTTTATTGACTATGCCAAAGTCTTTGACTGTGTGGATCACAATAAACTGGAAAATTCTGAAAGAGATGGGAATACCAGACCACCTGACCTGCCTCTAGAGAAATCTATATGCAGGTCAGGAAGCAACAGTTAGAACTGGACATGGAACAACAGACTGGTTCCAAATAGGAAAAGGAGTATATCAAGGCTGCATATTGTCACCCTGCTTATTTAACTTATATGCAGAGTACATCATGTGAAATGCTGGGCTGGATGAAGCACACACTGAAATCAAGATTGCTGGGAGAAATATCAAGAACCTCTGATATGTAGATGATATGATGATACAACTCTAAAGGCAGAAAATGAAGAGGAACTAAAGAGCCTCTTGATGAAAGTGAAAGAAGAAAGTGAAAAAGCTGGCTTAAAACTCAACATCCAAAAAGTGAAGGTCATGGCGTCTGGTCCCATCACTTCGTGGCAAATAGAAAGGGAAAAAGTGGTAACTGACAGATTTTATTTTCTTGGGCTCCAAAATCACTGTGGACAGTGACTGTAGCCATGAAATTAAAAGACACTTGCTTCTTGGAAGGAAAGCTATGACAAACCTAGACAGCATATTAAGAAGCAGAGACATCACTTTGCTGACAAAGATCTATATAGTCAAAGCTATGGTTTGTCCAGTAGTTGTGTATGAATGTGAGAGTTGGGCCATAAAGTAGTCTGAGGGCCAAAGAATTGATGCTTTCAAACTGTGGTGCTGGAAAAGACTCTTGAGAGTCCCTTGGACTGCAAGGAGATCAAACCAGTCCATCCTAAACGAAATCAACCCTGAATATTCATTGGAAGGACTGATGCCAAAGCTGAAGCTCCAATAATTTGGCCACCTGATGCGAAGAGCTGACTCATTGGAAAAGACCCTGATGTTGGGAAAGATCGAAGGCAAAAGACAAAGAGGGCAGCAGAGGATGGGATGGTTAGATTAGTATCCCTGATTCAACTGACATGCTGCTGCTGCTGTTGCCAAGGCACTTCAGTTGTGTCCGACTCTGTGCAACCCCATAGACGGCAGCCCACCAGGCTTTGCCATCCCTGGGATTCTCCAGGCAAGAACACTGGAATGGGTTGCCATTTCCTTCTCCAGTGCATGAAAGTGAAAAGTGGAAGTGAATTTGCTATGTCGTGTCCGACTCTTAGCAACCCCATGGACTGCAGCCCACCAGGCTCCTCCGTCCATGGGATTTTCCAGGCAAGAGTACTGGAGTGGGTACCATTGCCTTCTCCACAATTGACATGAATTTGAGCAAACTCTGGGAGATGGTGAAGGACAGGGAAGCCTGGCGTATTGCACTCCATGGGGTCACAGAGTTGGACATGAATTAGCAAATGAACAATAACAACAAAGCCCTAGACTTGCTCTTTGTCCAACCAGCAGATGGAGGGGAGGACAGGCAAGTAACATCTGCTCCTTAAGAACCTAACCTAGAGGTGACCACATGGCATGGCTGCTCACATGCCACTGGCACAAGACCCAGTCACAGGGCCTCACCTGGATGCCAGGGAGACAGGAAATGTGGTCCTCGAGCTGGAGCTCCCTCCCAGGGACCACCAGGCTCCTCTGTCTAAGGGATTCCCCAGGCAAGAATACTGGAGTTGGTTACCATGCCCTCCTTCCAGGGATTCTTCCCAACGAGGGCATCGAACCCATGTCACTTACGTCTCCTGCATTGGCAGGTGGGTTCTTTACCACTAGCGCCACTTGAGGACCACTTAAAAGAGCAGAAAGAGAGGAGAAAACCATCAGGATCCCAGCCATGCGAGACATGTCAGCCACATCGGCAACAGCATGGGCCCTCGGCACTGCGGACTGTGTCCTGGCTGCCGCCTTCTGGACTGGCACCTACATCCTGTGGAGCAAACTTACAACAGGGGGCCCTGGTGAGGATTAAGGTTGCTCAGTCATGTCCGACTCTTTGTAACCACACGGATGTACACAGTCCATGGAATTCTCCAGGCCAGAATACTGGAGTGGGTAGCCTTTCCAAGATCTCCAGGGGACTTTCCCAGCCCAGGTCTCCTGCTTTGCAGGCAAAGTCTTTACCAGCTGAGCCACAAGGGAAGCCCAAAACACTGGAGTAGGTAGCGTATCCTTTCTCCAAGGGAGCTTCCCGACCCAGGAATCAAGCTGGTATCTCCTGCACTGCTGGCAAAATTTTTTACCAACTGAGCTATCGTGAGGATTGGTGGTGAGCAAAAGAAAGAAGGGGTCTGTTAGGTTACAGCAGAGTCAAATGTGAGGGTCCTTTCAGAACAGGGTACCCCAAAAGCAAGAGAGTCCTGGGAGGCAGCAGCACAGATCCTCCTCTGGATCTGAGTGGGAAAGTGGGCAGGCCTGTTGTTCTCAAGGAGAGTCATCCACAGCTCCCCACCGTTTCCCCTGCCAGTGGCTTGGAAACAGTCGACGGAAATGCAAATACTCCAAAGAAAGGAAGGCGTCTGTAACAGGTGAAGTTGATTTGAATTACAGGAATAAGTGGGACTATGGAAACTTTGGAAATCTGGACGAGTGAGTTGGACTTTAATCCTTCACCATGTTTCACAAGTGAGTAAAGCAGATGACTAATATTTTACTTTCCAGAGCTGAGATTCAATCTTTCGCCTCTCTGTCTGGTTTCTGGGATATTCAAAAGACATCATTTTAGACCAGCGGTGAAACAAAAACTATTTATAACCCTAGTAGGAAGTGATTGAGTGTGAGTAAGACTCGAGGATGGCAGACACAATAGAAGGGACTTTTTGAGGGAAACAAAAGAAAACTGATTTCAAGAAAGGAATATTTGCTTAGTGCCATGGGTAGCTCTTTTATAGTTGTCCTTGGGAGAAAACGAATGTTTAAATACACAGCATGATAATCAAGAAGAACAAATTATATCTTTTTACCCTTCCATGTACCAATCCCCCCACCCCGCAGTTAGGCACACTCAGCCAAAAATGATATAATACATAAAGCCAAAAATTTGAGTGGGAGAGAAACTTAATAATGATAATTAAATGGATAAACATATGTTCTGCCAAAAGTCTAGCAATGTTGTAATCAGCTGAGTGAGTTTCTCAGAGATTCTCAAGATGAAGCTTCCTGGTTTGTAAGGAAACACAGTGAACTCTCGGTCGGAGAAGGCTGAGCCAGAATATACTGCGTTGATTTGATTCAGAACGTCTCAGGGTAGACCAAGAGGTTGATGGAAAAAGAGAAATGGAAGGACAGTCCAACAAAATGGAACATTCTGGTGGACCTTCAGGCTTCCACACGGCCTGCCAAAGCAATCCTTGTAGGAAGCAGTGGACGCAGAGGCATTCATTACATCACCCGGCCAAGGGCTGCAAGAGCGGGAAGAGCAAATTACAGGAAAACTGGGCTCTGCAGCTTCTCAATGCTGATGCAAGTGAAAAATGTGGCCCTATTACCGACAGAAGATTCCAGCTTCTCCCCGCAGGCCGGGCTGTCTGTGGGAATGATCCACCCTGCCAGCTAGATTCCCAGGGCAGTTATCACAGCAGCAGCAAGGGAGGGAAAGATAGGATTCAGAGAAATAAGGGGGTGCCCCTGAGGGAGTGAGGTGCTCAGGCCCTCTGACTGTAAAGCACAGGCTGGAATCAAGATTGCCTGGAGAAATAGCAATAACCTCAGCCACGCAGATGACACCACCCTTATGGCAGAAAGCGAAGAGGAACTAAAGAGCCTCTTGATGAAGGTGAAAGAGGAGAATGAAACAATTGGCTTAAAATTGAACATTCAGGAAACTAAGATCATGACATCCGATTCCATCACTTCATGGCAAATAAATGGGGAAACAATAGAAACAGTGACAGACTTTATTTTCCTTGGCTCCAAATTCACTGCAGATGGTGACTGCAGCCATGAAATTAAAAGATGCTTGCTCCTTGGAAGAAAAGCTCTGACCAACCTAGATAGCATATTAAAAAGCAGGGACGATACTTTCCACCAAAGGTGCATCTAGTCAAAGCTGTGGTTTTTCCAGTAGTCATGTATGGATGTGAGAGTTGGACCATAAAGAAGGCTGAGCACCAAAGAAGTGATGCTTTTGAACTGTGGTGTTGGAGAAGACTCTTGAGAGTCCCTTGGACTGCAAGAAGATCACACCAGTTAGTCCTAAAGGAAATCAGTCCTAAATATTCATTGGAAGGACTGATGCTGAAGATGAAACTCCAATACTATGGCCACCTGATGTGAAGAACTGACTCACTAGAAAAGACCCTGATGCTGGGAAAGATTGAAGGTGGGAGGAGAAGGGGATGACAGAGGATGAGATGGTTGGATGGCATCACCAACTCGATGGATATTAGTTTGAGCAAGCTCCGGGAGTTGGTGATGGACATGGAGGCCTGACGTGCTGCAGTCCACAGGGTCACAAAGAGTCAGACAGGACTGAGTGGCTGAAGAACAACAGAATAAGTCAAGCAAGGCCTGAACCAGGGGTGAGGGAGAGGCAGCCGGCCCCATGAACCTGGGCCAGAGGCTCAGCTCCAAACGCGTCTCAGCTAGTGTTTCAGGCTCCCTCCCAGGGCCCCAGCTCGCCACTGCACCGGCCTGCGGAGCTGCTGTGAGGTGTGCTCCTGCCCAGATGCCACCCTACTCTACTCCTCCGCCCAGGGCAGGGAGCTGCGCCCTGCTGGCCTGGGGCCCCGCTGCGGGCAGGGTGTCAGGGTGGAAGTCGACAAACCTCAAAACTAAAGCCAGCCTCCCTTCCCCACCCTTGACCGCCTCTCTGCCCTTCCGATGCCTCCCAAGAAGCCACAGGGAAGGCTCCCTGTGCCCTTTGCCCCCTGGCAGGAGCAGCCTGGGACAGAAGGAAGATGTGTGCCGTGCACCCCAGTGACGCTGAACGTTCAGAACCCAAGTGTGTGTTGCAGCCAGAACGTTTGTGTCCTCCCTAAGGCCACAGGCTTGGCCCTGACCTCCAATGTGATGGCGTTAGGGGTGGGCCTTTGGGAGGTGATTGGGTTAAGGTGAGGTCAGGAAGGTGAGACCCTCAAGATGGTATTAGAGCTCTTAAAAGGAGAGGAAGAGACCCCAGCACACTTACTCTCTCCACCATGTGGGGACATGGTGGGAAGGCAGCTGTGTGCAAGCCAGGAATGGGCTCCCAGTGGGAACCAAATCTGCTGGCACCTTGAACTTGGGCTTCCGGCCTCCAGAACTGCAAGACATAACTGCCTTGTGTTTGAGCCCCTGGTGTGGATATTTCCTCATGGCAGCCCGAGCTGACTGAGACCTTGCACCGGGAGCCTCAAGGCTGCAAGGTGACTCCAGGGGCAGGCGGTCGCCGTGGTGTGTTGCCAAGTCAGATGTCAGCAATGTCAAGAAAACCCACCTATCTGATGGCCAGTGTTCTAAGACCTGAAAGGCACCAGGCATGCTGTTGACATGCCTGCTCCCAGGCGAGGGTGGGGTAGGGGCTCCCCAGCCTGCAGAGAGCTGCCAGCGCCCCCCAAGCGCACTGCGCAGAGCCAGGGCCTGCCGTGTCTACCGTCCCCTCCATACCTTCCCTCTCGCAGACTGATTGTAGCTCAGAGGCCGAGTACACAGAGCCAGGCTGGAAGCCCGGCCAAGCCCTCTGCACCAGTGATGCTGAGCGTGTCCCTCCACCCGGTGTGTGCAGGAGCCTCCCAGGCTTGTCTGGACCCAGCTCTTAGACCACATGGAGGCTTCATTTTTCTCCCTCCTTAGGCAGGGCCACGGGACTCCTCTGAGCCCAAGAGCTATGAGGGAAGTGACATGGATCACTTCTGAGTCAAATCATTGAGTTGCTCATTCTGTTGGTTTTTTCACAATTTATTTGATAAATGCTCTGAAGTGAGGAACTGGTCCAGGTGTAAACCTGTGCCTAGATGAACTCAACTGGCCACTGAGGCTGCCTGAGGTTGCCATGTGTACGCCAGGGCACACACCCACACGTGTACACTGACACTGCCTGAGGTTGCCATGTGTGTGCCAGGGCACGCACCCACATGTGTACATTGACACTGCCTGAGGTTGCCATGTGTGCGCCAGGCACACACCCACACATGTACACTGACACTGCCTGAGGTTGCCATGTGTGTGCCAGGGCACACACCCACACGTGTACACTGACACTGCCTGAGGTTGCCATGTGTGCACTGGTGCACCAGTTACAGGATGAAACCTAATGAGGACAGTCCGGATTTGACTACTGCTAGGTTGTGTTGGCTTAGACCTGCCTGGCTGGTCATGCCAGTCAGTATTTTTTAAATGCCTGAGAGCCTGGGAGACATGGCCATGGGTGGGTGAAGGTGGATGCCTCCACCGTAGCAGCGGTATTGTAGGTCCACAGGGCAGACTGGAGGGCTGCAAGCCCTTTTCTTGAGATCAGAATAGTCCTGTCAGAGCTCAGAGAGGTCTGGTCCCTGACAGTGATGTGCTCAGGAGATGGACCTGCACCCAACCTTAGTTCACAGGTCACAGATGGAGCCCACTTTAACACAGATGCTCCAGGCCAGGGCCGATGGATTGACTCTGGGGTTCTTTCAAATTCATTTTTAATTGTGTGCCAGGAGGAACTTCTGGTCCCTGTATTCACAAAGGAATCTATGACCTCCAGAGTTTTAAGAACAAGTAGATCAAGAAGTTAATGCATTCTAGGGAAGAAGAATTTTCTGGTCAACTATGCAAATAAACAGAAAGACTTTTTTTTGCCAATTGCTGCATAGACAGCTTGTGCAAAGCCAACTCTAGGCATTTGATTGATATTATTGTTACTTTCCTTGTAATTCCTGGACCAAAAGTCTCCCTTGGTACCACTTTTCCTGGCCAAATGGTGCTTTCTTCCAAATTATTAGTTTGAGCAAGCTCCGGGAGTTGGTGATGGACATGGAGGCCTGACGTGCTGCAGTCCACAGGGTCACAAAGAGTCAGACAGGACTGAGTGGCTGAAGAACAACAGAATAAGTCAAGCAAGGCCTGAACCAGGGGTGAGGGAGAGGCAGCCGGCCCCATGAACCTGGGCCAGAGGCTCAGCTCCAAACGCGTCTCAGCTAGTGTTTCAGGCTCCCTCCCAGGGCCCCAGCTCGCCACTGCACCGGCCTGCGGAGCTGCTGTGAGGTGTGCTCCTGCCCAGATGCCACCCTACTCTACTCCTCCGCCCAGGGCAGGGAGCTGCGCCCTGCTGGCCTGGGGCCCCGCTGCGGGCAGGGTGTCAGGGTGGAAGTCGACAAACCTCAAAACTAAAGCCAGCCTCCCTTCCCCACCCTTGACCGCCTCTCTGCCCTTCCGATGCCTCCCAAGAAGCCACAGGGAAGGCTCCCTGTGCCCTTTGCCCCCTGGCAGGAGCAGCCTGGGACAGAAGGAAGATGTGTGCCGTGCACCCCAGTGACGCTGAACGTTCAGAACCCAAGTGTGTGTTGCAGCCAGAACGTTTGTGTCCTCCCTAAGGCCACAGGCTTGGCCCTGACCTCCAATGTGATGGCGTTAGGGGTGGGCCTTTGGGAGGTGATTGGGTTAAGGTGAGGTCAGGAAGGTGAGACCCTCAAGATGGTATTAGAGCTCTTAAAAGGAGAGGAAGAGACCCCAGCACACTTACTCTCTCCACCATGTGGGGACATGGTGGGAAGGCAGCTGTGTGCAAGCCAGGAATGGGCTCCCAGTGGGAACCAAATCTGCTGGCACCTTGAACTTGGGCTTCCGGCCTCCAGAACTGCAAGACATAACTGCCTTGTGTTTGAGCTCCTGGTGTGGATATTTCCTCATGGCAGCCCGAGCTGACTGAGACCTTGCACCGGGAGCCTCAAGGCTGCAAGGTGACTCCAGGGGCAGGCGGTCGCCGTGGTGTGTTGCCAAGTCAGATGTCAGCAATGTCAAGAAAACCCACCTATCTGATGGCCAGTGTTCTAAGACCTGAAAGGCACCAGGCATGCTGTTGACATGCCTGCTCCCAGGCGAGGGTGGGGTAGGGGCTCCCCAGCCTGCAGAGAGCTGCCAGCGCCCCCCAAGCGCACTGCGCAGAGCCAGGGCCTGCCGTGTCTACCGTCCCCTCCATACCTTCCCTCTCGCAGACTGATTGGAGCTCAGAGGCCGAGTACACAGAGCCAGGCTGGAAGCCCGGCCAAGCCCTCTGCACCAGTGATGCTGAGCGTGTCCCTCCACCCGGTGTGTGCAGGAGCCTCCCAGGCTTGTCTGGACCCAGCTCTTAGACCACATGGAGGCTTCATTTTTCTCCCTCCTTAGGCAGGGCCACGGGACTCCTCTGAGCCCAAGAGCTATGAGGGAAGTGACATGGATCACTTCTGAGTCAAATCATTGAGTTGCTCATTCTGTTGGTTTTTTCACAATTTATTTGATAAATGCTCTGAAGTGAGGAACTGGTCCAGGTGTAAACCTGTGCCTAGATGAACTCAACTGGCCACTGAGGCTGCCTGAGGTTGCCATGTGTACGCCAGGGCACACACCCACACGTGTACACTGACACTGCCTGAGGTTGCCATGTGTGTGCCAGGGCACGCACCCACATGTGTACATTGACACTGCCTGAGGTTGCCATGTGTGCGCCAGGCACACACCCACACATGTACACTGACACTGCCTGAGGTTGCCATGTGTGTGCCAGGGCACACACCCACACGTGTACACTGACACTGCCTGAGGTTGCCATGTGTGCACTGGTGCACCAGTTACAGGATGAAACCTAATGAGGACAGTCCGGATTTGACTACTGCTAGGTTGTGTTGGCTTAGACCTGCCTGGCTGGTCATGCCAGTCAGTATTTTTTAAATGCCTGAGAGCCTGGGAGACATGGCCATGGGTGGGTGAAGGTGGATGCCTCCACCGTAGCAGCGGTATTGTAGGTCCACAGGGCAGACTGGAGGGCTGCAAGCCCTTCTCTTGAGATCAGAATAGTCCTGTCAGAGCTCAGAGAGGTCTGGTCCCTGACAGTGATGTGCTCAGGAGATGGACCTGCACCCAACCTTAGTTCACAGGTCACAGATGGAGCCCACTTTAACACAGATGCTCCAGGCCAGGGCCGATGGATTGACTCTGGGGTTCTTTCAAATTCATTTTTAATTGTGTGCCAGGAGGAACTTCTGGTCCCTGTATTCACAAAGGAATCTATGACCTCCAGAGTTTTAAGAACAAGTAGATCAAGAAGTTAATGCATTCTAGGGAAGAAGAATTTTCTGGTCAACTATGCAAATAAACAGAAAGACTTTTTTTTGCCAATTGCTGCATAGACAGCTTGTGCAAAGCCAACTCTAGGCATTTGATTGATATTATTGTTACTTTCCTTGTAATTCCTGGACCAAAAGTCTCCCTTGGTACCACTTTTCCTGGCCAAATGGTGCTTTCTTCCAAATGCCTCGAGGTGCCTCTCAAATTTTGGAGGGTAGCCAATGCCACAACTCTGAGAAGACACTTAACATTTCCAGGGCTCCAAAGGGCTACAAAAGAGTAACTTATCACAATGTATCCATTTCTTTTCCACATTGTTTTTTGGATTTTTGTACTTTATTTTCTCTCTCACTTCCAAAAAGGATTTGAGATATCTGATTTGTCAAGATGATAGAGAGTGTGAATAATCTGCTTGTCTTACCGATGTCAGTTCAGCATAATTTTCAAGGGGCCTGAGATACTCAAGAATCAGTTAATAAAATTGTCTAATTCATGGAGATGCTTTCCTGGTGGCTCAGAGGGTAAAGTGTCTGCCTACAATGCAGGAGACCCGGGTTCAATCCCTGGGTAGGGAAGATCCCCTGGAGAAGGGAATGGCAACCCACTCCAGTACTCTTGCCTGGAAAATCCCATGGACTGAGAATTTATGGAGGGTTAACCAGAGAAAAGTCTCCATTTGCTTCATTGTCAGCAGTCTGAAATGCATGTATTTGCTCTCCACTGTGGAAACCAGCAAGAGTTTCGGGAATTAATTCTCTCTTCAGATGGTTAGGGTGGTTTCTTCGGGCTTTGCTGCCTGTAGAGCCACCATTCTAAGATTGCCTCCCCGCTGGTGACGAGAGTTAGGACCATTTTGGTTTGTGATGGTTGGTGTTGCTGTGTTCTAAGTATATCTTTCATGTGAGTCTATTTTATTGTGATTCTCTTTCTGTTACAAAAGAGTCTTTCCAAAATAACCTGATGAACTTAGGAGTTTTGATTAAGGTTTTTCATTAAGGCTTTTTCCCCTGAGTTGACCCGAATTTCCTAAGTGGATGAGGCCAGAGCATGAGGGCCTGCAGGTGGCACCCGGCTGGTTCCTGACCTGAGCACATTGGGATGTGGGCTAGAGATGGCTTTGAGAAGGATTCTTGCTTCCCCATGTTGAAGGCAGGGCTGCCCCAGCTTCCAGGGAAGGAGGCTGTGCTAGTCCTTCACCAGGGGTCTGCTTGGCCTTTCTCTCTGGGATGTGCTCAGGTCAGGAGCCAGCCGGGTGCCACCTGCAGGCCCTCGTGCTCTGGCCTCACCCACTTAGGAAATTCGGATCAACTCAGGGGAAAAAGCCTTAATGAAAAACCTTAATCAAAACTCCTAAATTCATCAGGTTATGTTGGAAAGACTCTTTTGTAACAGAAAGAGAATCACAATAAAACAGACTCACATGAAAGATATACTTAGAACACAGCAACACCAACTCCTTTCCCAGGAGTGCAAATGATCGTGGTTCTGACAGCACCCTCTGTTGAAAGGGTTATCTACAAGTGCATGCCGGACACCCAATGCCTCCATCCCCAGCACTGCGAGACGCACTCACAGAGCCCTCTCTCCAAGAACAGGGGCCCAAACTGGTACCCGTCACTTTTCACCTGGGTGTTCTGGCTGGACATCAGCTGTTGGCCAGGGGAGTGTGGGCAGTGGGAGTCATTGCAGCCTCTTGATTCTAGCCTTTGGGTCACAGGTGCCATCTGACCCACTCCCCAGAGTCCTGCCCCAGTGCTGGGAGCAGAATCAGTGAAGACACAAAGAAGGGTTGGTCCAAAGGGTTAACTGACAGATGACTGAAGTCAGGAGCAGAGCTTGAGCCGGGAACATATAACCTGGTCAGACGGAGGCCCTCTCTCCAGCTGACAAGAGAGACCTGGGCATCCTCATGGTGGCTTTGTGGATGGTGGGTGGAAAGTCTTCTGTGAGAAAGGCCAGCAGCCAAATCAACAGGATCATTGCAACTACTTGCCATCCTTCGGGTAAAAGTCTATTGAGTGTTTATCCGGATCATCGCCATCATAGAAACAGTCTTTAAAGATGAACATTCTTGTGGGATAGATAAGGCAGAGGCCCAGGGAAGCTCTGTGAGGTGCCCAGAGCCAGGCCATAGGCCCAAGCCTCACTCTTTCCCCTGCAAAGGACAGTACTGTTCACTCCATCAGTGTATTGACCCACATCTGGTTGGGACCACATCCTTGTTTTGAAGCATAGCAAATCCAGTGCCTTGTGCCTGAGCTACTTCTGTAGGTGGTCTGAAATGCTCTTGATGGGTCTTGTTGGACTTCAGGGGTATTGCTAACTTCGGAAGTCGACCATCTTAAGGAGGGATTCGATAGCGCTCTCTGACTTGCTATATCACTCTTGGTCCTCCATTACCAGGAATTTCAACAGCTCTCATTTCTTAAGGGTTACTGAGCCAGTGACATCCTGAGCTGTCATCAATCAGCCCCTGAGTGCCTGCTGAGAGCTGAGGCACAGCTTGTAGGGGCTTGGGCTTCAGACTCAGGCCAAGGAACCTGAGTTGGCCTGGCCTCAGTCCTTGCACACTCCCTGGATATCTGTGCCACCCTACACTGGATAAATGCGAAGAGGTGAAGAGGTCCTCTGACTCCATATCTACTGTTTCTCGACTAGGAGACAATGATGTTTCACAGGACATAGAGTGAAGCCAAACTGGGAAGACTCCGAGGTGACTGGGGTGTCTGTAGTGCAGAACCAGGCAAGGAGAGAGCAGCTGAGAGCATCTGGGGAGCTGGCGTGGGAGCGGCACTCTATGTCGGGGGCAGCCCCTCACTCCTGCTCAGTGAAAAGTCAGGATTCGGTGCGAGCTGCCTCCCAGGTGGTTCTTCCTTTCCACCTTCTTGATGACTTACTAAGACACTTTACGTGACCAAATGAGTCTCTGCCTACACAGTCTGTCTAGAATGATGGGATGGTCTTTGGGCCGAATGGTGCCCCCACACATGTTTAGCGAATGTGCACATTGTGTAGAAGGGAATTAAAAATATATAGGAGAAGGCAATGGCACCCCACTCCAGTACTCTTGCCTGGAAACTCCCATGGACGGAGGAGCCTGGTGGGCTGCAGTCCATGGGGTCGCTGAGTCAGACACAACTGAGCGACTTCACTTTCACTTTTCACTTTCATGCATTGGAGAAGGAAATGACAACCCACTCCAGTATTCTTGCCTGGAGAATCCCAAGGACAGAGCAGCCTAGAGGGCTGCTGTCTATGGGGTCGCACATGACTGAAGCGACTTAGCATCAGCAGCAACAGCAGCATGAATGGAGTTCCTAGCACATGCCCGACAGTGATGGGCAACTACCATGTGACATCCAACCCTCACGAGCCCTTCTAAGGAGGTGCCATTGTTGCCTCCATTTCAGACATGTGGAAACTAGACTTGGCAGGGGGTGACTCCCCCCAGACCACACATGTAGAGTGAGGGAGTGACCTTCAAACTCAGGCCTGCGCTACTTCAGGGTCTACATCCCTCATGTGATCTGCAGCCTCTAGCTTACAGATGAGGGTGGCTTTGAGGGATCAGAGGGCACGATGGCTTCAGAAGGGCATGTAAGCAGGGCAGTTCTTGAACATGTTTGAACTCAGATAAGTAGAGAAGAAAGGAGGGAAGTTCCAGGTAGGATGGAGAAACAAGGGACAGACATACATAACTGGTCTGATGGATGGAGAGTGAGCAAGTTTGGTCAAAATCAAGCAGTGTTTCTACACAGGGGCGCTACTGGCATCAGAATGGGACAATTGTTCAGTATGTGAGACCATCCTGGACATCAGAGGGCAATTTGCACGCTTGGAACATTCCCACCAAATGCCAGTTGCCACTCCCATCCTTGAGACAACCAAAGGCTTCCACATGTTTCCAAACACCCTCTAGGGAGCCCCTGGTTGAGAACCACTAGAGCAGATGAGAGCTGGAAATCAGGGTGAGATTTGGCGTCAGACTAAGGAAGGCTTTGGAAATACAGAGGAATGAGATTAGCCTCGATCTGAAGAGAACGGGAAGTCACTGAAGCTTTATGAGCTAGGAAAAGTGTAAGGGGAAGCACAGGAGACAGACTGGTGTGGAGGAGAAATTGGGGAAGGGGAGACCTCATACACTGATGAGAGAAGACCATCGAGACGGCTGAGAATACTCGTGAGTCACCCACCTCTCCTACAGTGGCAGTCTTACACACGCATAGGAAAGGGTCTAGCACCACAACCAGAAGGATGTGAAGATGTTTTCTAATCCACCTCCAGAGGAATCAGGACTCTGTGCTCAGAGTACTAGGGACCTAGACTATATGATACCCTGATATTATTAACAAAGAGGAAAGAAGAAAGGAAATGAGGGACGTTAGAAGAAAGATGACTAGTGGATGGGGGAGGCTTGCCAAAGATTATTTCTTCTCTGTTTCAGTCAAATTTATTTAAACTATCTCTAAGCCTACATCCCTTTATCCAAGAAGTCATAAAACTTTATCTTATAAACTTCACCCCAGAATTAAATTATAAGTAAGGAACACACAGTACCAGCCATGTGTACTTGACCCAGAGATTACAGGGATCTCGAGTCTGCATTAATGGGTCCTCAGAAAACTTAGCCCTTGTCTCCAGACAGAGAAAATCACAGTCTCTGTGGGTAGAGGAAGAATCCCTCTGATACCCACGCAGGAGATGCCTCAGACTGGAGTGGTCTGAGGCGATGGCCATCTCAACATGTATCCCGAAAGGGGGATGTTTCCCTGGTGAGTAAAAAGTGAAACCCAAACCCCTGCTAGTCACTCGGGACCTCTGGGCATCACACTTCGGCCTGGAAAAGATGCTGCAATGGCTTGCATTCCAGTTATCAGACAGCTTCAAGAATGATATGTAGTTTTGTTTATAAGGAAAAATGCCAAGCCTCTGAGAAAATTCCCAGAACAATGATTGTAACTCATGGCAAGATAGAGCATGTGAAAATTTTCTGGCGCCTTGGCCTTGATTGTTGATATAGAACCTTATGGGGATTTTACTTCTCTCCTCTGAGGAAGTTATGATTTTTTTTCATCAATAATACTGGTTTTAAAAGTGAAACTTCATGGCTGTTTTGGGAGAATTCAAAGGAATCCTAATCTGAGATCAGTATTCTAAAGAACCTCCTCTGCTCTAGCTCAGCTGGGCTGTAAATCATCATTTCCCATCCAGAGTAAGGACTGATTTTACAGTGTATTATCATCCTGACACTGGGGTTTAAATCAGGGGGTAGGATGGTGTGATCCCAATTTAACAAAATTTGGAAATTTCCCAAGTCCTACTAACTCCCACCACAATAAGACAAAGCAGATTTTATTATGCATTTATTGAGGAATACCACTGAGGACTGGGCTTCTCTGGTGGCTCAGATGGTAAAGAATCGGCCTGCCAGAAGGAAATGGCAATCCACTCCAGTACTCTTGCCTGGAGAATCCCACGGAGGGAGGAGCCTGGTAGGCTACAGTTCATGGGGTCGCAAAGAGTCGGACACGACTGTGTGACTTCACACCATTCATACACACCGAGGATCGGGCTTCTCTTGCGGCTCAGATGGTGAAGAATCGGCCTGCCAGTTCAGGAGAGGCAAGAGATGCGGGTTTGATCCCTGGGTTGGGAAGATCCCCTGGAGAAGGAAATGGCAACCCAGTCCAGTATTCTTACCTGGAGAATCCCATGGACAGGGGAGCCTGGTGAGCTATAGTCCATGGGGTCGCTTGAGTCGGACATGACTGAGCAACTATCACTCACTCACTCTCACCGCCATGAATATATTCCATACTTCCGACAGTTCTGAAAATTGCTGGCCATCGTCTCTTCAATGTTGACTTTGCCTTGTTCTTTCTTTGCTTTACTCTGACTAATTGTGTGTTGATCTTCTAACTCTATCTTCCATATCTTTTAATCCCTCTTTCATATTTTCCATTTTTAAATGTGTTTCAGTATTTCATTCTGGATGATACCTACTAACTTAACTTCCAGTTCTCAAATTATTTCTTTAGCTTTTTCTGATCTTCTCTTAAAAGATCTGAGTTTCGAGGAGGATTCTGTGAACACGATGAAGTAAGAAATGCCAGGAATCTCTCTCTTTACCAACAATTGTACTGGCAGAATTTCTCTGGTGTACAGTTTTGGAACTCTAGAATCTGTTAAAGGCTCACAACTTTCAGGGGAAGACTTAGATGATAAATTGTGGTTAATTTTGGTGAATTTCAGCTCTTGGCACAGTAGCCGCTCACCCTCACCCACCCCAGCCACATGTCAGGCAGCGTCTCCTGGAGCATCTTGCACACTTCTTCGAGGAGCCAGGAAGGGCAAAAAGGACTCTGTTCTCCTGTCCTTCAAGTATTTAGATCTGTTCCCAAATGTGACCTCTGGTTACTGCTTTTGATTACAGAGCTGCCGTCTAAGAGACCAGCAGCCGTGGTTTTTGCATCTCTTTCCGTTACTGGGGACTCTTTCCCCTTCGATCAAACTGACTTCTGAGGGATTTAAAAGGCTGCCATCTCTTTTTTCCCCCAGTTTATTTATTTCTTAACCCAATTTGAGGACCCAGACATTGAAGAGTAAGATACTCAAAAAACAACAGCATTTACAGGGAAAATTAGGAAGTGACCAGACATGCCTAAGGAAAGTCTCAGAAAAGATATGGGAGACCTCTACACAGATACAGCCTATGGCGATTTGAAAAAATGAACAAATAACCAAAAACAGTAACAAAAAGCAGCAAACCCTGGGGAAGGGGGAGATTCTACTTTCCAGAGTTCCCAGATTATTTAGATTCAAATGTCCATTGTTAAGCAAAATATTACAAGGTACACAAAGAAACAAGAAAGTATGACCCAGTCAAAGAAAAAATAATTCAATAGAATCTGTCCCTGAGAAAGACTGATTGGCAGATATAGTAGACCAAAAAACTTCAAAACAGCCATCTTAAAGATGCCTCAAGAGCTAAAGGAAGATATAGAGAAAGTGAAGAAAATGATATGTGAACAAAATGGAAATATCAACAAAGAGATAGATATGCTCAAGAGATAAATAACCTAAAAATAAACCAAAAAGAAATTCTGGAGCTGAAAATACAACAGCTGAAATGAAAAATTCAGAGATTTTTTTGAATCTCTGGTTTAGAGATTCAAAACCAGATTGAGAAGGCAAAACAAGTAATTCACAAACTTGAAGATGGGACAGTGGAAATTATTCAATCTGAGGAACAAAAAGAAAAAAAGATCAAACAGAAGTGAACAGAGACTAAGGGACCTGCAGTGTTAATCGCTCAGTCGTGTCTGACTGTTTGCGACCCCATGGACTATACAGCCTGCCAGGCTTCTCGGGTGATGGGATTTCCCAGGCACGAATATGGGGGGGGGTTGCGATTTCCTTCTCCAAAGGGACCTGTGGAGCACCATAAGGTAGGCTAACATGCACTGTAGAAGCCTGATAAAGAGAAGGGAGAGAATATTTTTTAAAGTAATGGCTAAAACTCCTCAAATTCAATGAAAAACATAAATGTAAACATTCAAGAAGCTTAATAAACTTCAAGTAAGATAAACTCAAAGAGACCCATACCAATGCACATTATAATTAAAGTTTCTAAAGTCAAAGACAAGTGAAAAAATCGTGACGGTAGCAAGATCTTGAAACCATCATATATGAGGAGTAAGATTGTGACCAGATTTCTCAACAGAACATTGCAAGCCAGAAGACAGCCAATATATTCAAAGTGCTTAAAAAACACAAAACCAAAAACCCTGTCAAACAAGAATCCTATATTCAGAAAAACTGTCTCTCAAAACTGCGAAGAGCCAACTCACTGGAAAAGATTCTGATGCTGGGAAAGCTTGAAGGCAAAAGGAAAAGGGGTTGGCAGAGGATGAGATGGTTAGACGGCATCACTGACTCAATGGACTTGAATTGGAGCCAACTCTGGGAGACAGAGGAACCTGGCCTGCTACATTCTATGGGGTTGCAGAGTTGGACATGTGTCAGTGACTGAACAACAAGAACAGTTTTGTGATATCAGCAATACATGAAGCCAGTTAGATGTAACAAGCATACATAGAACACTCTACCCAACAAATACAGTATATACATTATTCTCAAGTCCATGTGGGACATGTTCCAGTACAGATTATGTGTTAGGCCACAGATTTAGCCTCAGTAGATTTTAAAACATAGATAACATACAAAGTATCTTTTCTAACTGCAGCCATACAAAGTTAGAAACCAATAACAAAAGAAAAACTCGCAAAGTTGTAGAAATTAAACAACATACTTTAAAATGACCAATGGATCAAAGAAGAAATCACAAGGGAAAATAAAGATGAATGAAAATGAAAATACACATACTAAAACTTTATGGAGAAATGTGAAAGTTGCTAATGGGGATATTTATAGATATAAGCATTTACATTAAAAAAAGAAAGAGATCAAATCCACAGCTTAACTTTACAATTTAAGGCAATAAAAAAAGAAGAAGGAATTATATGTAAAGCTAGCAGAAGGAAGTAATAAAAATTGGAGCAGATATACATTAAATGGAGAATAGAAAACAATAGAGGAGACAATCAAACCAAAAGTTGATTCTTTGAGAAAAATCAACAAAACTGACAATCCTTTAGATAGATGGATCAAGACAAAAAGGAAACTCAGAGTATTAAATCAGAAATGAAAGCTGTGACATTACTACCAATTTTATAGAAATAAAAAAGATTATAAGAGAATACTTTAAAAGACTGTATTCCAACTAATTAGATAATCTAAATGCAATGAGCAAATTCCTAAAAACACAAAACATACCAACACTAAATTAGGAAGAAATAGAAAAATGCAATTAGATACATAAGTAGGAAGAGTATTGAATCAGTAATCAAATATCTCCCAACAAGGAAAAGACAGTGACTTGATGGTTTCACTAGTGAATTCTACAAAATATATAAAGAAGAATTATACCAAATTTTCTCAAACTTTTCCCATAAAAACTTAAAAGGAGGGAACATTTCCTAACTCATTCTGAGACAAACATTACCTTGATATCAAAGCCAAACAGAAGCTACAAGAAAAGTAAACTACAGACCAATAGCTCTTATGAACATTGATGCAACAATCTTCAACAAAATACTAGCAAACATAATTCAGAAACATATTAAAAGGATTATACATCATGACCAACCAAGTGGGATTTACTTCAAGTGGGAACGCAAGGATGGTTAAACATAAATTGATCAATGTAATATGTCACACCAACAGAATGAAGGAAAAAGCTTAAGAAATCATCTCAATTGATGTAGAAACAGCATCTGACAAAATTCAACACGCTTTCACTTTAAAAACAATCAAAAAGCTAAGAATAGAAAGAAACTATCTCCACATCATAAAAGCCATGTATGAAAATCCCAGAACAAACTTTGTACCAAACAGTAAAAGACTGAAAGTTTTTACTCTAAGGTAAGGAACAGGAAAGAATACTTGCCTTCAAGACTTCTATTTAGTAATAACATAGTTCTGGAACTTTTAGCCAGAACAATTAGATAAGAAAAAGAAATAAAAGGAATCTAAATTGGAAAAGAAGCAAAATTACCTCTATTTGCATATGTATGATCTTATATGTAGAAAACCCTAAAGATTTTACCAAAAAGCTGTTAGAACTAATACAAAACTTCAACAAAGAAGCAGGATACAAAGTCAACAGGCAAAAAGATCAGTAACTTTTCTATACATGAAGAATGAACAATCTGAAAAAGAAATTACAATTTTACTTACAACAATATCAAAAAGAATAAAACACTGATGCACGAACTTAACTGCAGATGTAAAACACTTGTGCAATGAAAACTACAAAACATTGTGGAAAGTTAAAGAACACATAAACAAGTAGAAACACATCCATGTTCATGGATTGGGAGATTTAATATTACAATGTCAATACTACCCAAAGTGATCCACAGATTCAATATAATGTCTGTCAGAATCCTGTTTCTTTTTTTTTTTTGCATAAATAGAAAAACCCATCCTAAAATTTATACAGAAACTTGTGCTGTGTGCTGTACTTAGTTGCTCTGTCATATCTGACTCTTTGCAACCCCATGGACCATAGCCCACCAGGCTCCTCTGCCCATGGGGATTCTCCAGGCAAGAATACTGGAGTGGGATGCCATGCTCTCCTCCAGGGGATCTTCCCAACCCAGGGATCAAATCCAGATCTCCTGCATTGCAGGTGGATTCTTTACCATCTGAGCCACCAGGGAAGCTCAAGAATACTGGATCGTGTAGCCTATCCCTTCTCCAGGGGAACTTCCCAACCCAAGAATTGAACCGGGATCTCCTACCTTGCAGGCAGATTCTTTACCAGCTGAGCTACCATGGAAGCCTATATAGAAGCCTAAGAGACCCCCAAATAGTCAGAATAACCTTTGAGAAGAAGAGAAAAATCAGAGAACTCACACTTCCCAATTTTAAAAATGACTACCAAACTACAGTAATCAAATAGTGTGGTATTGGGATAAAGACTTTCAGTTCAGCTCAGTTTAGTTACTCAGTCCTGTCCAACTCTTTGCAACCCCATGGACTGCACCACGCCAGGCTTCCCTGTCCATCACCAACTCCCAGAGATTATTCAAACTCAGGTCTATTGAATCGGTGATGCCATCCAACCATCTCATCCTCTGTCATCCCCTTCTCCTCCCACCTTCAATCTTTCTCAGCATCGGGGTCTTTTCTAGTGAGTCAGTTCTTCACACCAGGTGGCCAGAGTATTGGAATTTCAGCTTCAGCATCAGTTCTTCCAGTGAATATTCAGGACTGATTTCCTTTAGGACTAACTGGTGTGATCTTCTTGCAGTCCAAGGGACTCTCAAGAGTCTTCTCCAACACCACAGTTCAAAGCATCAATTCTTTGGTGCTCAGCTTTCTTTATAGTCCAACGCTCATATCCATACATGACTACTGGAAAAACCACAGCTTTGACTAGATGGACCTTTGTTGGCAAAGAAATGTCTCTGGTTTTTAATATACTGTCTAGGTTGGTCATAGCTTTTCTTCCAAGAAGCAAGTGTCTTTTATTTTCATGGCTGCAGTCACCATCTGCAGTGATATTGGAGTAAAAAAAAAAAAAAAAAAGTCACTGTTTCCATTGTTTCCCCGTTTATTTGCCATGAAGTGATGGGACCGGATGTCATGATCTTAGTTTTCTGAGTGTTGAGTTTTAAGCCAGATTTCTCACTCTCTTCTTTCACCTTCATCAAGAGGCTCTTTAGTTCTTCTTCACTTTCTGCCATAAGGGTGGTGTCATCTGTATATCTAAGGTTACTGATATTTCTCCCAGCAGTGTTGATTCCAGCTTGTGCTTCTTCCAACCCAGCATTTCGCATGATGTACTCTGCATATAAGTTAAATAAACAGGGTGACCATATACAGCCTTGATGTACTTCTTTCCCAGTCTGGAACCAGTCTATTGTTCCATGTCCAGTTCTAACTGTTGCTTCTTGACATGCATACAGATTTCTCAGGAGGCAGATAAGGTGGTCTGGTATTCCCATCTCTTTAAGAATTTTCCACAGTTTGTTGTGATCCATACAGTGAAAGGCTTTGACATAGTCAATAAAGCAGAAGTATATGTTTTCTGGAACTCGCTTGCTTTTTTGATGATCTAGTGGATGTTGGCAATTTGATCTCTGTTTCCTCTGCCTTTTCTAAATCCAGCTTGAACAGTTGGAAGTTCGTGGTTCACATACTGCTGAAGCCTGGCTTGGAGAATTTTGAGAGTTACCTTGCTAGCATGTGAGATGAGTGCAATTGTGTAGTTGTTTGAACATTCTTTGGCATTGCCTTTCTTTGGGACTGGAATGAAAACTGACTTTTTCCAGGCTTGTGGCCACTGCTGAGTTTTCTAAATTTGCTGGCATATTGAGTGCAACACTTTCACAGCATCATCTTTTAGTACTTAGCTCAACTATTTTAGGAAATAGCCTAACTGAAATTCCATCACCTCCATTAGCTTTGTTCATTGTAATGCTTCCTAAGGCCCACTTGACTTCACATCCAGGATGTCTGGCTCTAGGTGAGTGATCACACCATCGTGATTATCTGGGCTGTGAAGATCTTTTTTGTATAGCTCTTCTGTGTATTCCTGCCACCTCTCCTTAGTATCTTCTTCTTCTGTTAGGTCCATACCATTTCTGTCCTTTATTGAGCCCATCTTTTCATGAAATGTTCCCTTGGTATCTCTAATTTTCTTGAAGAGATCTCTTGTCTTTCCCATTCTATTGTTTCCCTCGATTTCTTTGCATTATTCACTGAGGAAGGCTTTCTTATCTCTACTTGCTATTCTTTGGAACTCTGCTTTCAAATGGGCATATCTTTCCTTTTCTCTTTTGCCTTTAGCTTCTCTTCTTTTCTCAGCTATTTGTAAGGCCTCCTCGGGCAACCATTTTACCTTTTTGCATTTCTTTTTTTGGGGATGGGCTTGATCACTGCCTCCTGTCCAATGTCATGAACCTCCATCCATAGCTCTTCAGGCCCTCTATCCTTCAGATCTAAGCCCTGAATCTATTTGACATTAGAATCTATAAAGACATTAATAAAAAAAATCAATAGAATAGAGATTTGATGAATAAACACTTGTCTATATAGTCAAATGATTTTTGACAAGGGTTACAAAACCATTTAATGGGTAAATAGCAGTCTTTATCTATCAGATCTAAGCCCTGAATCTATTTGACATTAGAATCTATAAAGACATTAATAAAAAAATCAATAGACTAGAGATTTGATGAGTAAACACTTGTCTGTATGGTCAAATGATTTTTGACAAGGGTTACAAATAGCAGTAACCTATTAATGGGTAAATAGCAGTCTTTTCAACAACAGTGCTGGGAAAACTGGATAGCCGCATGCAAAAGTATGACATTGGATCCTGTCTATCAGATCTAAGCCCTTGAATCTATTTGACATTAGAATCTATAAAGACATTAATAAAAAAAATCAATAGAATAGAGATTTGATGAATAAACACTTGTCTATATAGTCAAATGATTTTTGACAAGGGTTACAAAACCATTTAATGGGTAAATAGCAGTCTTTTCAACAACAGTGCTGGGAAAACTGGATAGCCGCATGCAAAAGTATGACATTGGATCCTTATCTCAAAATCATATACAAAAATTAACTCAAAATGGGTCAAGGACCTAAATGTATTAATAAGCTCTAAAGCAAAAAAACCTATTAGAAGAAAACATAAGACAAAAGATTGATGACATTGGTCTTGGCAATAAATTCTTGGATAGGATAACAGATCCATGTTAACAAAAGAAAAATAGACAAATTGGACTTTATCAAAACTAAATATTTTCATCATTGGAAGATACCATTGACAGAGCAGAAAGGCAACCCACAGAATAGGAGAAAATACTTGTAAATTGTGTATCTAATTGGTAATTGATTTATATCTGGAACATATGAAGAATTCCAAAAATTCAAAACAGAGACCAAGCAATCCAATTTTAAAATGGGCAATGGTCTTGAACAGATAGTTCACCAAAGAAAATATACAAATAGCCAATATGTGCATTAAAAGACTCCCAGCATCACTTATCATTGCTGCTGCTAAGTCACTTCAGTCATGTCCGACTCTGTGCGACCCCAGAGACCAGGCTCCCCCGTCCCTGGGATTCTCCAGGCAAGAACACTGGAGTGGGTTGCCATTTCCTTCTCCAATGCATGAAAGTGAAAAGTGAAAGTGAAGTCGCTAAGTTGTGTCCGACTCCAAGTGACCTCATGGACTGCAGCCTACCAGGCTCCTCTGTCCATGGGGTTTTCCAGGCAAGAGTATTTGAGTGGGTTGCCATTGCCTTCTCCTCACTTATCATTAGGGGAATGTAAATCAAAACTATAATGAGATACTACCTTATATCCATCAGGATGGCTACTATTAAAAAAACAGAAAGCAATAAATGTTGGTGAGGATATGTTGACATTGGAATACTTGTACAATATTAGCAGGAATGTAGAATGGTATAGCTACTGTGGGAAGTGATATAGCTAGCTATATGGTGATTCCTCAAAAATTTAAGAACAGAATTAGCATATGATTCACTAATTCTACTTCTGGATATTTATCCCAAAGAATTGAAAGTGGGATCTTGCAGAGATATTTGTACACTTGTGTTGATAGCATCATTGTTCACAGTAGCTCATATGTAGAAGCAACCCAAGTGCCCGTAGACAGATGAATAGATAAGCAAAACGTGGTTCATGCATAAAATGGAATATCACATTGCCTTAAAAAAGAAGGAAATTCTGCAACGTGTGGCAACATGGATAAATCTTGAGGACATTATGCTAAGTGAAATAAGCCAATCACAGAAGGACAAATAGTGTATGTTTCCACTTAAATAAGATACTTAGAGTAGTTAAATTGATAGAGACAGAAAGTGGAATAGTGGTTGCCAGGAGCTGGAGAAAGGGGAGAATGGAGAGTTATTGTTTAATGGGCCTAGAGTTTCAGTTATACCAAGATGAAACAAATTAGTGGGATGGATGTTGGTGATGGCTGCGTAAGACTGTGAATCTAGTCGAACCTCTAAATGATACACTTTAAAATGGTTAAATGGTGAACTTTATGTTATGTGTATGTACCACTGCAAACTATTTTAAAGAAGGAAATGCTGATGACATGGATTTGAAGACATTTTGCTAAGTGATTTAAGCCATACATAAAAGGGGAAATATTGTATGGTTTCAGTCACATAAGGTACCTAGAGCACTCAATCCATAGAGACATAAAGTAGAATGTTGGTTTCCAGGGGCTAGAGAGGAGTTAGTATTCAAAGGGTACAGAGTTTCACTACTGTTTGAAAGGGTATCAAAAAGGATGCCAAAAGGTATCCATTTGGGAAGATGGAAAAGTTCAGGAGGTGATTATGGCTCACGATGGTGATTTTGGCTCTTGACAATAAGAATATACTCAATGCCACTGAACTGTGTGCCTAAAAATGATCTAAATGGCAAATTTCAAACATGGGAGTAACATAAATGTCCATTGACAGAAGAATGGATAAAGAAGATGTGGCACATGTATACAATGGAATATTACCCAGCCATTGAAAAGAATGGAATAATGCCACTTGCAGCAGCGTGGATGGACCTAGACAGTGTCATACCGAGTGAAGTCAGTCAGACAGAGAAGTATCGTACGACACCCCCTTTTATGTGGAATCTAAAAAGAAATGATGCAAATGAACTCACAAAAGAGAAAGAGACTCACAGACTTAGAAAATGAACTTACAGTTGCTGGGGGTAAGGGATAGTTAGGGACTTTGAAAAGGTCATGTTCACACTGCTGTGTTTAAAATGGATAACCAACAAAGACCTATTGTAAAGGACATGGAATTCTGCTCAATCTTCTGTGCCAGGCTGAATGGGAGAGGACTTTGGGGGAGAATAAATACAAGTATATGTGTGGCTGAGTCCCTTTGCTGTTCACCCGAAACTACCACAACATTTTTAATTGGCTCAACCCCAATACAAAATGTTTTTGGTGTTAAAAAAAAAATGGCAAGTTTCATGTCATATTTTACAAAATAATACAGTATACTAACACATGTGTATGGAATTTAGAAAGATGGTAATGATGACCCTGTATGCGAGACAGCAGAAGAGACACAGTTGTAAAGAACAGTCTTTTGGACTCTGTGGGAGAAGGCGAGGGTGGAATGATCTGGGAGAATAGCATTGAAACATGTATATTATCATATATGAAACAGATCACCAGTCCAGGTTCGATGCATGAGACAGGGTGCTCAGGGCAGGTGCGCTGGGATGACCCTGAGGGAGGGGGCGGGGAGGGAGGTGGAAGCGGGGCTCAGGATGGGGACACATGTACACCCATGGCTGATTCATGTGAATGTATGGCAAAAACCACCACAATATTGTAATTAGTCTCCAATTAAGATAAATAAATTTTAAAAAATTAAAAAATAAGTAAAAAATATATGAGTTTTAGATTTTGATTAATCTTTAAAAATTATTCCTAGAAGTTCTGTTTGGTTCTATTTTAAATTTGCTATGTCACTTTTATAGTTTTCCTATTCTCTGCAGATAACTTTTTCCTGCAGACATTTTTTAAGCTTTAAATATCTTTTAACATCATAAACACAGTTATTTTGTAATCTGTCCTATGTTTCTAACACTAGATTTTTTTGTAGTTCAGTTTCTGCTGTCCATTGTTTCTGCTGGCTCTCACTGTGGTGTTTTTTTCCTTATGGGCTTGGTTATTTTTTATCGTATGCTGCTCATTTTCCTTGCAAAAGTATTTGTGAGATGAAATGCTTTCTTTCAGGATTTGTATTTGTTTCTGCAAGTTGTCTGGGGTTACTGCCAGCCAAAGGCCACTTTAAACCAAATTCACTTTTGAGCTTACTTTGGGATCTCCATAAACATCTACTTATGACTACAAATTTTTAGAGGATTCCCTCCTTCCATTCTGCTCAGTGCCTCAGCAACTCTCATTTAGTTCGCTAATGGATCTTTTTTTTCTGAGAGTAGCTTTTCAGGTTGGTAGAGTATTGTGGGAGATTCTCCTATTACACCTTTGACTTTCACCCCTTCACCATCAAGAGGCCAAGCAAAGCTCTTGTGTGCTCGGATCCAAAAAGGCACTTGGAGCAAAAGCAGCTCCTGTACTGCTCTCACTGCCCTAAGCATCGACCCCTCTTTCCTTAGACTTTTGTACTGTTAATTCTTTACTACTAGATTGAAACATAATGAATTATTATCAGTTGGCCAGTTTTTGGCTGTCAAAATGTGAATCTAGTAAATATAATGTTTAGCCAGATTTTGGATATTTCTTGTTTTATCCAACATTTTAAATTGTCTTCAACAAGAAGATTGACCTGAATAACTTAGTCTGCCAGATTCCCAGAAATGGAGTCTATCTTTCAGCTGTCCCTGATGATGGTTGTGGGAAGATTTTCCTTTCCAAAGCCAGCTCATTCATGTGTAATCTCTGGAAACTTTCTCCTACGGATTATCTCCTTATCTTGGATGATCACAATTTCCCTGTTTCAGCTAATTCCTTCTTTTCTTCCTTTTTTGGTTAATAGTTTATGTTGCTTTCCTCACAAGAAAACTTTCATCAAGTGGGAATGACCTTCTCTTTCTCACAATGTACCTTCTAGTCACTGGAGAGAGTAAAGCAGGAAAGAGAAAGATGACAAAAAAAACAGAAATAGATGAAAAAGGAAGCACAGCTGAAAGGCAAAAGGCTGTTATGAAAGGTTAATGTGAATAAAAGTCCAGGACTGTGGCCATGTGGTTGGCTAACAACAGCCAGTTCCATTTGAAGCAGAATCACAGGAAAAAGGTCTCCAAAAAAGAAACAAAATCGAGAGATTACTGAATGTATACTGGATGTGTGTAAACATTTTGAGAGGAGAATTATCAGAAGTGAAGCTAGCGAGTAACTAAACTAAACAAAATAATGACAACATACATACATGTACTTCTCAAACAAACAAACAAAAAATAAACTCTGGTAAAAATTAAAGCTGTAAGTAAATAAAAGATGGTCATAGTCATTGTGCACATGGTTCGTCTATAAATAATATTTAGAAAGCCATGACTATGAATTTGGAAATTGGTTTACTGTGAAAAAAAACTATATTAGGAAAATGGGGAATGTACACACAGTTCAGGGGTGGTGTGAAGTGAAAGTGAAAGTCACTCAGTCGTGTCTGACTCTCTGTGACCTCATGGACTATACAGTCCATGGAATTCTCCAGGCCAGGATACTGGAGTGGGTAGCCTTTCCCTTCTCCAGGGGATCTTCCCAACCCAGGGATCAAACCCAGATGTGACGCATTGCAGGCAGATTCTTTACCAGCTGAGCCACAAGGGAAGGCCATGAATGCTGGAGTGGGTAGCCTATCCCTTCTCCAGGGGATCTTTCTGACCCAGGAATTGAACCGGGGTNATCAAACCCAGATGTGACGCATTGCAGGCAGATTCTTTACCAGCTGAGCCACAAGGGAAGGCCATGAATGCTGGAGTGGGTAGCCTATCCCTTCTCCAGGGGATCTTTCTGACCCAGGAATTGAACCGGGGTCTCTGGCATTGCAGGCGGATTCTTTACCAACTGAGCTATGAGGGAAGTGGGTGGTTTAAGAGACTTAAATTCTTGTTTTCCATTTGGGGAAGTGAATAAGTAATATCTAAATCACTGCAGATGGTGATTGCAGCCATGAAATTAAAAGATGCTTACTCCTTGGAGGGAAAGTTATGACCAACCTAGATTCTCCTCACAGATGCAGGAGGGATCAGGAGAGCCTAGACTGTTCTAAAGAGATGCTGCTAAGCTGCTAAGTCACTTCAGTCGTGTCCGACTCTGTGCGACCCCAGAGACCAGGCTCCCCCGTCCCTGGGATTCTCCAGGCAAGAACACTGGAGTGGGTTGCCATTTCCTTCTCCAATGCATGAAAGTGAAAAGTGAAAGTGAAGTCGCTAAGTTGTGTCCGACTCCAAGTGACCTCATGGACTGCAGCCTACCAGGCTCCTCTGTCCATGGGGTTTTCCAGGCAAGAGTATTTGAGTGGGTTGCCATTGCCTTCTCCTCACTTATCATTAGGGGAATGTAAATCAAAACTATAATGAGATACTACCTTATATCCATCAGGATGGCTACTATTAAAAAAACAGAAAGCAATAAATGTTGGTGAGGATATGTTGACATTGGAATACTTGTACAATATTAGCAGGAATGTAGAATGGTATAGCTACTGTGGGAAGTGATATAGCTAGCTATATGGTGATTCCTCAAAAATTTAAGAACAGAATTAGCATATGATTCACTAATTCTACTTCTGGATATTTATCCCAAAGAATTGAAAGTGGGATCTTGCAGAGATATTTGTACACTTGTGTTGATAGCATCATTGTTCACAGTAGCTCATATGTAGAAGCAACCCAAGTGCCCGTAGACAGATGAATAGATAAGCAAAACGTGGTTCATGCATAAAATGGAATATCACATTGCCTTAAAAAAGAAGGAAATTCTGCAACGTGTGGCAACATGGATAAATCTTGAGGACATTATGCTAAGTGAAATAAGCCAATCACAGAAGGACAAATAGTGTATGTTTCCACTTAAATAAGATACTTAGAGTAGTTAAATTGATAGAGACAGAAAGTGGAATAGTGGTTGCCAGGAGCTGGAGAAAGGGGAGAATGGAGAGTTATTGTTTAATGGGCCTAGAGTTTCAGTTATACCAAGATGAAACAAATTAGTGGGATGGATGTTGGTGATGGCTGCATAAGACTGTGAATCTAGTCGAACCTCTAAATGATACACTTTAAAATGGTTAAATGGTGAACTTTATGTTATGTGTATGTACCACTGCAAACTATTTTAAAGAAGGAAATGCTGATGACATGGATTTGAAGACATTTTGCTAAGTGATTTAAGCCATACATAAAAGGGGAAATATTGTATGGTTTCAGTCACATAAGGTACCTAGAGCACTCAATCCATAGAGACATAAAGTAGAATGTTGGTTTCCAGGGGCTAGAGAGGAGTTAGTATTCAAAGGGTACAGAGTTTCACTACTGTTTGAAAGGGTATCAAAAAGGATGCCAAAAGGTATCCATTTGGGAAGATGGAAAAGTTCAGGAGGTGATTATGGCTCACGATGGTGATTTTGGCTCTTGACAATAAGAATATACTCAATGCCACTGAACTGTGTGCCTAAAAATGATCTAAATGGCAAATTTCAAACATGGGAGTAACATAAATGTCCATTGACAGAAGAATGGATAAAGAAGATGTGGCACATGTATACAATGGAATATTACCCAGCCATTGAAAAGAATGGAATAATGCCACTTGCAGCAGCGTGGATGGACCTAGACAGTGTCATACCGAGTGAAGTCAGTCAGACAGAGAAGTATCGTACGACACCCCCTTTTATGTGGAATCTAAAAAGAAATGATGCAAATGAACTCACAAAAGAGAAAGAGACTCACAGACTTAGAAAATGAACTTACAGTTGCTGGGGGTAAGGGATAGTTAGGGACTTTGAAAAGGTCATGTTCACACTGCTGTGTTTAAAATGGATAACCAACAAAGACCTATTGTAAAGGACATGGAATTCTGCTCAATCTTCTGTGCCAGGCTGAATGGGAGAGGACTTTGGGGGAGAATAAATACAAGTATATGTGTGGCTGAGTCCCTTTGCTGTTCACCCGAAACTACCACAACATTTTTAATTGGCTCAACCCCAATACAAAATGTTTTTGGTGTTAAAAAAAAAATGGCAAGTTTCATGTCATATTTTACAAAATAATACAGTATACTAACACATGTGTATGGAATTTAGAAAGATGGTAATGATGACCCTGTATGCGAGACAGCAGAAGAGACACAGTTGTAAAGAACAGTCTTTTGGACTCTGTGGGAGAAGGCGAGGGTGGAATGATCTGGGAGAATAGCATTGAAACATGTATATTATCATATATGAAACAGATCACCAGTCCAGGTTCGATGCATGAGACAGGGTGCTCAGGGCAGGTGCGCTGGGATGACCCTGAGGGAGGGGGCGGGGAGGGAGGTGGAAGCGGGGCTCAGGATGGGGACACATGTACACCCATGGCTGATTCATGTGAATGTATGGCAAAAACCACCACAATATTGTAATTAGTCTCCAATTAAGATAAATAAATTTTAAAAAATTAAAAAATAAGTAAAAAATATATGAGTTTTAGATTTTGATTAATCTTTAAAAATTATTCCTAGAAGTTCTGTTTGGTTCTATTTTAAATTTGCTATGTCACTTTTATAGTTTTCCTATTCTCTGCAGATAACTTTTTCCTGCAGACATTTTTTAAGCTTTAAATATCTTTTAACATCATAAACACAGTTATTTTGTAATCTGTCCTATGTTTCTAACACTAGATTTTTTTGTAGTTCAGTTTCTGCTGTCCATTGTTTCTGCTGGCTCTCACTGTGGTGTTTTTTTCCTTATGGGCTTGGTTATTTTTTATCGTATGCTGCTCATTTTCCTTGCAAAAGTATTTGTGAGATGAAATGCTTTCTTTCAGGATTTGTATTTGTTTCTGCAAGTTGTCTGGGGTTACTGCCAGCCAAAGGCCACTTTAAACCAAATTCACTTTTGAGCTTACTTTGGGATCTCCATAAACATCTACTTATGACTACAAATTTTTAGAGGATTCCCTCCTTCCATTCTGCTCAGTGCCTCAGCAACTCTCATTTAGTTCGCTAATGGATCTTTTTTTTCTGAGAGTAGCTTTTCAGGTTGGTAGAGTATTGTGGGAGATTCTCCTATTACACCTTTGACTTTCACCCCTTCACCATCAAGAGGCCAAGCAAAGCTCTTGTGTGCTCGGATCCAAAAAGGCACTTGGAGCAAAAGCAGCTCCTGTACTGCTCTCACTGCCCTAAGCATCGACCCCTCTTTCCTTAGACTTTTGTACTGTTAATTCTTTACTACTAGATTGAAACATAATGAATTATTATCAGTTGGCCAGTTTTTGGCTGTCAAAATGTGAATCTAGTAAATATAATGTTTAGCCAGATTTTGGATATTTCTTGTTTTATCCAACATTTTAAATTGTCTTCAACAAGAAGATTGACCTGAATAACTTAGTCTGCCAGATTCCCAGAAATGGAGTCTATCTTTCAGCTGTCCCTGATGATGGTTGTGGGAAGATTTTCCTTTCCAAAGCCAGCTCATTCATGTGTAATCTCTGGAAACTTTCTCCTACGGATTATCTCCTTATCTTGGATGATCACAATTTCCCTGTTTCAGCTAATTCCTTCTTTTCTTCCTTTTTTGGTTAATAGTTTATGTTGCTTTCCTCACAAGAAAACTTTCATCAAGTGGGAATGACCTTCTCTTTCTCACAATGTACCTTCTAGTCACTGGAGAGAGTAAAGCAGGAAAGAGAAAGATGACAAAAAAAACAGAAATAGATGAAAAAGGAAGCACAGCTGAAAGGCAAAAGGCTGTTATGAAAGGTTAATGTGAATAAAAGTCCAGGACTGTGGCCATGTGGTTGGCTAACAACAGCCAGTTCCATTTGAAGCAGAATCACAGGAAAAAGGTCTCCAAAAAAGAAACAAAATCGAGAGATTACTGAATGTATACTGGATGTGTGTAAACATTTTGAGAGGAGAATTATCAGAAGTGAAGCTAGCGAGTAACTAAACTAAACAAAATAATGACAACATACATACATGTACTTCTCAAACAAACAAACAAAAAATAAACTCTGGTAAAAATTAAAGCTGTAAGTAAATAAAAGATGGTCATAGTCATTGTGCACATGGTTCGTCTATAAATAATATTTAGAAAGCCATGACTATGAATTTGGAAATTGGTTTACTGTGAAAAAAAACTATATTAGGAAAATGGGGAATGTACACACAGTTCAGGGGTGGTGTGAAGTGAAAGTGAAAGTCACTCAGTCGTGTCTGACTCTCTGTGACCTCATGGACTATACAGTCCATGGAATTCTCCAGGCCAGGATACTGGAGTGGGTAGCCTTTCCCTTCTCCAGGGGATCTTCCCAACCCAGGGATCAAACCCAGATGTGACGCATTGCAGGCAGATTCTTTACCAGCTGAGCCACAAGGGAAGGCCATGAATGCTGGAGTGGGTAGCCTATCCCTTCTCCAGGGGATCTTTCTGACCCAGGAATTGAACCGGGGTCTCTGGCATTGCAGGCGGATTCTTTACCAACTGAGCTATGAGGGAAGTGGGTGGTTTAAGAGACTTAAATTCTTGTTTTCCATTTGGGGAAGTGAATAAGTAATATCTAAATCACTGCAGATGGTGATTGCAGCCATGAAATTAAAAGATGCTTACTCCTTGGAGGGAAAGTTATGACCAACCTAGACAGTATATTAAAAAGCAGAGACATTTCTTTGCCAACAAAGGTCCATCTAGTCGAGGCTATGGTTTTTCCAGTGGTCATGTATGGATGTGAGAGTTGGACTATAAAGAAAGCTGAGTGCAGAAGAATTGATGCTTTTGAACTGTGGTTTTGGAGAAAACTCTTGAGAGTCCCTTGGACTGCAAGGAGATCCAACCAGTCCATCCTAAAGGAGATTAGTCCTGGGTGTTCATTGGAAGGACTGATGCTGAGGCTGAAACTCCAATGCTTTGGCCAACTGATGCGAAGAGCTGACTCATTGGTAAACACCCTGATGCTGGGAAAGACTGAGGGCAGGAGGAGAAGGGGACGGTGGAGGATGATATGGTTGGATGGCATCACTGACTCAATGGACATGGGTTTGGGTGGACTCCAGGACTTGGTGATGGACAGGGAGGCCTGGTGTGCTGCGATTCATGGGGTCGCAAAGAGTTGGACACAACTAAGTGACTGAACTGAACTGAACTGAAACCTAAAAAATAAAAATGATAAACAATATTATAAATACAAATCCTTTGTATTTCTGCATTGTCATTGTAACTGCTCCTTTTTCATTTCTAATTTTGTTGATTTGATTCTTCTCTCTTTTTTTCTTGATGAGTTTGGCTAAAAGTTTGTTAATTTGTTTATATTCTCAAAGAGACAGCTTTTACTTTTGTTAATCTTTACTACTGTTTCTTTCATTTGTCTTTCATTTATTTCTGCTCTGAACTTGATGATTTCTTTCCTTCTGCTAATTTTTTTTTGTTGTTGTTCTTCTTTTACCAATTGTTTAGGTGTAAAGTTAGGCTGTCTATTTGATGCTTTTCTTGTTCCTTGAGATAGGATTGCATTGCTATAAACTTCCCTCTTAGAACTGCTTTTGCCTGCATCTCATAGGTTTTGAGTTGTTGTATTTCCACTGTCATTTGTTTCTAGGAATTTTTTCCCCTTTTGATTTATTCAGTGACTTTATTTATATCAGTTTACATTCTTTTATATTTATATATCTTTATACATCTTTATTTATATTTATATCAGTTCATTATTTAGAAAAGTATTATTTAATTTCCATGTGTTTATGTTTTTTACAGTTTTTTTTTTTTTTGTAATTGATATCTACTCTCATAGCATTGTGGTCAAAAAATATGCCTGATATGATTTCAATTTTCTTAAGTTTACTGAGGCTTGATTTGTGACCCAAGATGTGATATATCCTGGAGAATGTTCCATGTGCACTTGAGAAGAAGGTGTATTCTTCTGCATTTGGATGCAATGTCCTGAAGATATCAATGAGTTTCATCTGAGCTAATATATCATTTAAGACTTGTGTTTCCCAATTCCATTCACCATTGCAACGAAAAGAATAAAACACTTAGGAATATATCTACCTAGAAAAACTAAAGACCTACATATAGAAAACTATAAAACACTGGTGAAAGAAATCAAAGAGGACACTAATAGATGGAGAAATATACCATGTTCATGGGTCAGAAGAATCAATATAGTGAAAATGAGTATACTACCCAAAGCAATCTATAGATTCAATGCAATCCCTATCAAGCTACAAACGGTATTTTTCACAGAGCTAGAACAAATAATTTCACAATTTGTATGCAAATACAAAAAACCTCGAATAGCCAAAGCAATCTTGAGAAAGAAGAATGGAACTGGAGGAATCAACCTGCCTGACTTCAGGCTATACTACAAAGCCACAGTCATCAAGACAGTATGGTACTGGCACAAAGACAGAAATATAGATCAATGGAACAAAATAGAAAGCCCAGAGATAAATCCAGACACCTATGGACACCTTATCTTTGACAAAGGAGGCAAGAATGTACAATGGATTAAAGACAATCTCTTTAACAAGTGGTGCTGGGAAAACTGGTCAACCATTTGTAAAAGAATGAAACTAGAACACTTTCTAACACCATACACAAAAATAAACTCAAAATGGATTAAAGATCTAAATGTAAGACCAGAAACTATAAAACTCCTAGAGGAGAACATAGGCAAAACACTCTCCGACATAAATCACAGCAGGATCCTCTATGACCCACCTCCCAGAATACTGGAAATAAAAGCAAAAATAAACAAATGGGANATTCAGACTTAAATTGAAGAAAGTAGGGAACACCACTAGGCCATACAGGTATGACCTAAAGGAAATCCCTTATAGTTATACAATGGAAGTGACAAATAGATTCAAGGGATTAGATCTGATAGGTGCCTGAAGAACTATAGACGGAGGTTCATAACATGGTACAAGAAGCTGTGATCAAAACCATCTCCAAGAAAAAGAAATGCAAAAAGGCAAAATGGTTGTCTGAGGAGCCCTTACAAATAGCTGAGAAAAGAAGATAAATGAAAGGCAAAGAAGGAAAGGAAAGATAGCCATCTGAATGCAGAATTCTAAAGAACAGCAAGGAATGATAAGAAAACCTTCTTCAGTGATCCATGCAAAGAGAGGAAAACAATAGAATGGGAAAGACCAGAGATCTCTTCAAGACAATTAGGGATACCAAGGGAGCATTTCATGCAAAGATGGGCACAATAAAGGACAGCAACAGTATGGACCTAACAGAAGGAGAAGACAGTAAGAAGAGGTGGCAAGAATACACAGAACTGTACAAAAAAGATCTTCACGACCCAGATAACCACAATGGTGTGATCACTCACCTAGAGCCAGACATCCTGGAGTGTGAAGTCAAGTGGGCCTTAGGAAACATCACTACGAATAAAGTTAGTGGAGGTGATGGAATTCCACTTGAGCTATTTCAAATCCTAAAAGATGATGCTGCAAAAGTTCTGCACTCACCCTGCCAGCAAATTTGGAAAACTCAGTAGTGGCCACAGGATTGGAAAAGGTCAGTTTTCATTCCAGTGCCAAAAAATGTTCAAACTACCACATAATTGCACTCAATTCACATGCTAGCAAAGTAATGCTCAAAGTTCTCCAAGGTAGGCTTCAACAGAACGTGAATCATGGAGATTCATCCAGGCTGTTGCTTATACCAATAGTTCATTCATTTTTTAAAAATGTTTTTATTTTGGCCACACCATGTGGCGTGCAGGATCTTAGTTCCCTAACTAGGGCTCAAACCCAGACCCCCTGCAGTGGTAGTGTGGAGTCTTAACCGCTGGACTGCCAGAAAAGTCCCTCATTTCTTTTTATTGTTGGGTAGCATTTTGTAATATGGATGTACCAAAATTTCTTTTAAAGTACAGAGGACGTCTGGGTTCCAGGTTTGGGCTGTCATGAATGAATAAAGCTGCTGCCAACATTTGTGTACATTTATGAAATGTAAGTTTTCATTTCTTTGGCATGAATGTTTAGTAGTTGCTAAGTCCAGTGTATTTGCATGTTTAGTTAAAAAAAAAAAATGATTTTCCGGATACTGCTTTACATTCCACCAGCAGTGCCTGAGTTTCTCTACATCTTCCTCAGCGTTTGGTATTGTCTCAGTTATTTAATTTAGCTGTTCTGGTAGGTGTGTAGTAATATCTCATTTGGTTTTAATTTGCATTTCCCTAATGGTTAATAATATTGAACATCTTTTCATGTATTTACTTGCCATCTGTATATCTTCTTTGATGTAATATCTCTTCATTTCTTTTGCCTATTTTCTAATTGTTCTAATATTATAAGAGTTCTCTATAATAGTGTCATTGACAATATTTTGTTTTCAGTTTCTAACTTGTCTTTTCATCCTTTCCACATGGAAGCTTTCTAAGAGTAAAATTTAAATTTTGATGACGTTTCATTTACTGGCTTTTCCTTTTATGGATCATGCTTTTAGGGAAAAGTCTAAGAATTCTTTGCCTAGTTCCAGATCCTAGTTTTAAATTTCAACATCAGTTTATATTATATTTTGTGTATGAGGTATGAGTCTTCAAGTTGAGGTTCATATACTTGTCTGTTAACGTCTACCTGAATACCATCATTTGTTGAAGAGTCTAGCTTTCCTCTGTTGAATTATTTTCATGCCTCTGTCAGAATGCGATTCAGCATGTTTGTGCAGGTCTGTGTGGGGTTCCTTCTTCTGTTCACCTTTGATCAGTGTATATATCTTTCCACCTGTATCACACAGTGTTTATTACTGTAGCTATATAATAAATCTGGAAGTTAGATAGACTAATTCCTCCCACTTTTTCCCCCACAAAATTGTTAACTATTCTAATTACTTTGGCTTTCTACATAAGCTTAGAACAGTATTATCGGTATTTGAAAGGAATTGTGCTAAATCTGTATATCATTATGAGAAGAATTGACATCAACTTGAGTCTATCAGTCCATGAACACAGTATGTCTTTACATTTTTTAGATTCTTAAATTTCTTCATCAGTGTTGTTTCATTTTAACATCTGTATCCTGTACATGTATTGTTAGGATCATACCTAAGTATTTTTTTTTTTTGAGAAATTATTGATGATATTCTTTGTATTTTTTCATTTTGATGCCCATGTGTGCATTGTTAGTTTATTGCTGGAGGAATGAGGCTCCCTGACTTCAGACTCTACTACAAAGCTGAAGTAATTAAAGCAGTCTGATACTGGCACAAAAACAGAAATATAAACCCGTAGAATGGGATAGAAAGTCCAGAAGTAAACCCACATACCTGTGGTCAATTAATCTATGACAGAGGAGACAGGAATATACAACGGAGAAAAGACAGTCTCTTCAGTAAGTGGTGCTGGAAAAACTGGACAGCTGCAAGTAAAAGAATGAAATTGGAACACTCTCTGTGGTAGTTTTGATGCCCATGTGTTTGTTGCAAGTGTATAGACATACAGACTTTTGTGTTTTTATCTTGTATTCTGTGACCTTGTTGAGCTCATTTATTAGATCTACCCTACATACAGATGTCCAGAGGAATTTTCTTTTCTGTTTTTGAAATCCATTAGTCTCTAATATATCTTGGTATTGGTTTTTCTGGATTGATTTCCCAGTACTTTGTGTGCTTTTTCAGTAATTTCAGGTCTTTTAGTTTTAGAACTTTTCTTTTTAAATTATTGTCTTTATTGTTATTTCTAATAATTTTCACCTTCATTTCTTCTTTATTAAAATTTTATTTCTTTGCACATTCTGTATCTCTTAAGCATTATCTGTTGTGTTGTGTGTGATTGTTCTTGGCTAGGTTTTCTTTCTGAAATTTTCAAAATTTTCAGATTCTTTGATTTCTGTTACCTCATTTTTGAGTTTTTCTGAATAATAATGTTCTTTCATGTTTTCTGTCGTTCTCTAGGATGTAATTTTTACCTGTTGTATTTTAATGGATCATTCTGTTCCTTATATCTTATAACGTAGAATTTGACCCCAGTCCTTTTATGTTGTTAATTTTATGATATGTTTTCCTGAGCCTTTCAGAGTGAGGGATGGGTCAGGATAGCTTTTCTAGCCATACTACTCTAGACCCCCTTCTACTTTAAAAAAAAATGATTTTATAAATATATATATATATATATATATATATTTTTTTGAGATTGCATCCAAGTACTGCATTTCGGACTCTTTTGTTGACCATGATGGCTACTCCATTTCTTCTGAGGGATTCCTGCCCACAGTAGTAGATATAATGGTCATCTGAGTTAAATTCACCCATTCCAGTCCATTTTATTTCACTGATTCCTAGAATGTTGACGTTCACCCTTGTCATCTCTTGTCTGACCACTTCCAATTTGCCTTGATTCATGGACCTGACATTCCAGGTTCCTATGCAGTATTGCTCTTTACAGCATCGGATCTTGCTTCTATCACCAGTCACATGCACAACTGGGTATTGTTTTTGCTTTGGCTCCATCCCTTCATTCTTACACATACATATGGAATTTAGAAAGATGGTAATGATAACCCCGTATGTGAGACAGCAAAAGAGACACAGATGTATAGAACAGAATTTTGGACTCTGTAGGAGAGGCAGAGGGTGGGATGATTTGGGAGAATGGCATTGAAACATGTATACTATCATGTAAGAAATGAATCGCCAGTCTAGATTTGATACAGGATATGGGATGCTTGGGGTTGGTGCACTGGGATGACCCAGAGAGACGATATGGGGAGGGAGGTGGGAGGGGGGTTCAGGATTGGGAACTCATGTACACCCGTGGTGGATTCATGTTGATGTATGGCAAAACCAATACAGTATTGTAAAGTAAAAAAAAAAAAAAAAAAAGACGTGTTTCCTTAAAATTAATTTTCTGTTTGATGATCTGTCCATTCGTATAAGTGGGGTATTAATGTCTCCTACTATTATTGTGTTACTGTCAATTTCTCCTTTTATCTCTGTTAGTGTTTGTCTTATGTATTGAGGTGATCTTGTGTTGGGCACACAGATATTTACCATTGTTATGTCTTCCTCTTGGATTGATCCCTTGATTATTATGTAATGTCCTTCCTTATCTCTTGTAATATTCTTTATTTTAAGGTCTTTTTTTCTGATATGAAGATTGCTACTCCAGCTTTATTTTGGTCTCCTTTTGCATGGAATATATTTTTCCATTCTCTCACTTTCAGTCTATATGTGTCTTTAGGTCTAAATTGGGTTTCTTGTAGACAGCATATATATGAGTCTTGTTTTTGTATCCAATCTGTGTCTTTTGGTTGGAGCAATTAATCCATTTACATTTAAAGTAATTATTGATATATATGTTCCTGTTGCCATTTTCTCAATTGTTTGTTTGTGGTTTCCTTTTGTAGATCTTTTTCTTCTTCTCTTGTATTTCCTGACTATATAAGTCTTTAACATTTGTTGTAAGTCTGGTTTGGTGGTACTGAATTATTTTAACTTTCAAGTGCTAGTTTTAGTCGCTCAGTCGTGCCGACTGTTTGCAACCCCATGGACTGCAGCTCACCAGGCACCTGTGTCCATGAGATTTTCCTGGCAAGGACACTGGAGTGGGTTGCCATTTCCTTCTCCAACAAATTCATGTAACTACCACACAAAAACAGTATTAGTCACAAAAGAAAAACCAATTCCCAGCCAAAACACAGTATTCATTTTTTTAACCTATCAAATTGACAAAGGTTATCTCATCATTAGCAAGGGTTCAAGGAAATGAACACTAACCTCTGGTGAGGTACAGTATTTAGAGGAACAAGTTCCTAACTTTTGACCAGGGTTTTTAACTACATATATTGTACAAAATATGTATAGAATGTTTGTTTGCTGCAAGCATCTATACCAGAAAAGATAAAACTGAAATACTCAAGTATCCAACAATAAGGTACTGCTGAGGTGTGGCAGAGTAGAATACTGTGCAATTAATAATGTTGCAGACTTTTACTCATCTGTAAAAGTCTTTTGATTTCTCCATCAATATTGAACAAGAACCTTGCGTGGTAGAGTAATTTTGGTTGTAGATTTTTCCCTTTCAGTACTTTAAATATATCCTGCCATTCTCTTTTGGCCTGCAGAGTTTCTGCTGAATGATCAGCTGTTAAATGTATGGGGTTTCCCTTGTATGTTACTTGTTGCTTTTCCCTTGCTGCTTTTAACATTCTTGCTTTGTGTTTAATCTTTGTTAGTTTGATTAATATGTGTCTTGGGGTGTTTTTCTTTGGGTTTATCTTGTATGGGACTCTTTGAGCTTCTTGGGCTTGATTGACTATTTCCTTTTCCATGCTGGGGAAATTTTCAACTATAATCTCTTCAAAAATTTTCTCATACACTTTCTTTTTCTCTTCTTCTGGGACTCCTATAATTTGAATGTTGGTGCATTTAATATTGTCACAGAGGTCTCTGAGACTATTCTCAGTTCTTTTCATTCTTTTTACCTTATACCGCTTTTTAGCAGCTATTTCCACCACTTTATCTTCCAGCTCATGGATCTGTTCCTCTGCTTCAGGTATTCTGCTATTGATTCCTTCTAGAGTATTTTTAATTTCAGTAATTGTGTTCTTTGTCTCTCTGTATTTGTTCTTTAATTCTTCTAGGTCTTTGTTAATTGATTCTTGCATTTTCTCCATTCTATTTTCAAGGTTTCAGATCATCTTTACTATCATTATTCTGAATTCTTTTTCAGGTAGTTTGCCTATTTCCTCTTCATTTATTTGGATTTTGTGTTTCTAGGTTGCTCCTTCATTTGTGCACTATTTCTCTGCCTTTTCATTATTTATTAAGTTATTGTGTTTGAGGTCTCATTTTTCCAGTCTTCAAGGTTGAATTCTTTTTTCGTTTTGGTTTCTTCCCTGGTAAGGTTGGTCCAGTGGTTTGTGTAAGCTTACTGTAGGGCATGACTTTTGGTTGCATTCTGGTGGGAGGAGGTGAGTTGTTTTTGTTTGTTTGTTTGTTTGTTTGTTTGTTTTTTGTCCGATGGGTAGGATTGAGTGAGTCTGCTGATGATTGGGTTTGCATTTTTGTCTTGTTTGTTATTTGGACGTGGCATCTTGCACAGGATACTACTGGCAGTTGGGTGATGCTGGGTCTTGTATACAAATGGTTGCCTATGTGGGAGTTCTCACTATTTGATACTTCCTAGAGTTAGGAGTTCTCTGGTAGTCTAGGGTCTTGGAGTTAGTGCTCCCACTCCAAAGGCTCAGGGCTTGATCTCTGGCCAGGGATGGAGATTCCACAGGTGCTTTGTTATGGCACTAAATGGGATTAAAACAAATATCCAAATCAAAAAACAAAAGACGCACCCCAGACAAAAGGAAATTACAAAATCAGGCAAATAATAGCTGAAATAATAGAATATACACCCATAAGCAGAATCAAAACAGTCCAAAAATAAATAAATAAAGCACAATAGATTGACCCAGTGAACAAAGGAAACCAAAATGATATCCACCAGTTAAGAACAAAATTAACTAAAGCACAAACTGGAAACCAAAACTAAAGCAAGGTGCCAACTGCGGAATAAAGCAATGAAAACAAATCAAGTTAACAAATATGGCGAGAAAAAGAAAGAAAGAATAGAAATGCAAAGTTAAATAGAGGTAGATAAAGATTTATATATATTAAAGATTAACTGCAAGGGGAAAAGGAGTCTGCCTAGTTGATAGTGTGGATTTAACCTGCGGCTTGTACAGCTGGTGGGAAGGTTTTGGGTCTTCTTCCTTAGCCACAGTGCCCCTGGGTTTCAATTGTGGTTTTATTTCCATCTTTGCATGTGGGTCATCCACAGGGGTTTGCTCCTGAGGCTGTCCTGGAGGACTCGTGTCTACTCCAGTGAGGGCCAGGTGTGGAGGTGGTGCAGCTGCTGGGGACTCAGGGGCCCTGGCAGCACAAGGGGAGTTGGCCGCAAGGGCAGCGGGAAATATGGTGCTCTAGAAGCGTATGGCAACCAACTCCAGTATTCTTGCCTGGAGAATCCCCCAGAAAGAGAAGCCTGGCAGGCCACAGGCCACAGGGTCTCAAAGAGTTGGATACACCTGAAGTGATTCTGCATGTACAGACACAGGCCTTTTTTCTAGCCTGTGGTAGCTCTGCCCCAGTGAGGATTGAGTGTGAGGGTGTCACAGCTGCTTGGGTCGCGGGGACCTTGGTGGCGCCAGGTATGCAGGGTCACGGACTGCCTCAGCCGCAGAAGGTATGGCCCTCTCAGAGTCTTTTTCCAGCCTCTGGCAGCCGGTGATCAGAGGCCTCTTTGGATAGTCCTTTTCCATTGCTCCGTCTGTTCAGGCACTTAAAGGGCTCCCTTGCCTGGGGTCCTTCTCTGTTGCTCGGCGAGTCAGACACATAAAGGGGCTCCCCTTGTCTGGGGTTGTACTCTGGTGTTTCCATGCGTCAGGCAACTGGGGGGCCAGCCTCTCTATTGTTCAGCTGCTGGCGCTGGCTTGTGGGTAGAGATACGCTCTCCCTGTGATGCTCCACCCCCTACGCGTGACTCAGCAGTATCACCTTGCTTCCACGGCTGCCTGGCTTTCCTCCACGGGCATTTCCCGCCACAATCTCCTCCCTCACATCTCCTCGGGCTCTCTCCCCGCAGTCAACAGCAGACCTCTCCCTGGGATTGCTCCACATCCCTATTCTCCAGCTCCCAGCCGCTGTGCCTTCTAGGGGACCCGCATCCCTGTCTGGGTATGGCTGCAGCCAGGATTGTCTGTGTGATTCTCAATCCATTTAAGCTGCCACAGATCAGTTGCTTCACTCTCAGCCTAAAATACTTCTCCTTTAACCCAAGCAATTGCCCCAATGTGGAGATCAACCCCTGCTTCATTTCCCCCACCTGCTGAGTGAGGGTCCAGTCCAGCTATCCTGTTTTTCTCCCTTGTTCCTTCATCCTACCCACTTTTGCGTGGTTCTATATATTCTTTTCAGGTGGTCAGATACTCCTGTCTGCTCTTGGCTGGTGTTCTGCAAGCACTCCAGTCAGAAGGTGTATTTCTGATGGATCTGTGGAGAGAGATGTACTCCACATCCATCTACTCCTCCACCATCTTGTTCCCTGTGAATTGTTTTTAAAGATGTTTTGCCCATTTGTTTTTAGTAGTATGTATTCTTTTATAAATTTATATAATTTGTAATGAGAGCTGTTTTATACATATTACAAATATTTTCCCCTTTCTCATCAATAAGGTTTGCAAATAATGTCATTAATGTATAGAAGTTTTGAAAATTGTAAATAGTTAAATCTGCTAGTGTCTTCTTCTATGTCTAATGGATTTGGGATCCTGCTTAGAAAAACTTTTTGCATATCAAATATGAAGATATGTCCTTATATTTTAATACTTTTAAATTCTATTTTTATGCATTTGATTTTTTAATCAAGTTGGATTCTATTTTTGTAAACAGTGATGGATTAAGTATCTATGTAGCTTATCTGTAAAGTGAAGTGAAAGTTGCTCAGTTGTGTCTGACTCTTTGAAACCCCATGGATTATACAGTCCATGGAATTCTCCAGGCCAGAATACCGGAGTGGGTAGCCTTTCCCTCCTCCAGGGGATCTTCCAAGCCAGGGATCAAACCGAGGTCTCCTGCATTACAGGCAGATTCTTTACCAGCTGAGCCACAAGGGAAGCCCAAGAATACTGGAGTGGGGGGCCTATCCCTTCTCGAGCAGATCTTCCCACCCCAGGAATGGGGTCTCCTGCATTGCATGTGGATTCTTTACCAACTGAGCTGTCAGGAAAGCCCACAGTAGGACTTCATCCATTTTAGATATAGTGAGTAGTGTACATGTTCATCTGAAACTCCCTAATTATCTCTTCCCCTCCTTCCTCCCCCGCCGGCAAACATGTTTGTTCTCTAAGTCTGTGAGGTCTGTAAATAAGCTCACTCATAGCATTTCTTTTTAGCTTCCACATATAAGGAATGTCATATGATATTTCTCCTGCTCTGTCTTACCACACTCAGTATGACAGTCTTTAGGTCAATCCATGTTGCTGCAAATAGCATGTTTCATTCTTTTTGAAATTGTTTGGTCGCTAAATTGTGTTGGAGTCTTTGCGTCCCCATGCTGCTGCTGTTGCTGCTAAGTCGCTTCAGTCGTGTCCGACTCTGTGCGACCCCATAGACGGCAGCCCACCAGGCTCCCCCGTCCCTGGGATTCTCCAGGCAAGAACACTGGAGTGGGTTGCCATTTCCTTCTCCAGTGCATGAAAGTGAAAAGTGAAAGCGAAGTCACTCAGTCATGTCTGACTGTTTGCGACCCCATGGACTGCAGCCCGCCAGGCTCCTCCATCCATGGGATTTTCCAGGCAAGAGTACTGGAGTGAGGTGCCATTGCCTTCTCCGTTGTGACCCCATGGACTGCAGCATATCAGGCTTCCCTGTGGTATTGCTGATCCTGCCCAGAGTGCCAGTTGTCTTGCTGTTCACACTGTCTGCACTGTTCGTGACACCAGGATAGGCCAGGTGTGAGCTAAGAGGCTGGAAGAAGACTCGAGGAGCCGTAGGAACTAGAGACAGGTTTATTCTCTCCTGGCTGACGCAGCATCAACACAGTCTCTCTCATAGCTGATGCAGCAGCCCCAATAACTGACACCTTACATTCTCTTCTCTCATAACTGACCCAACAGACACAGTCGTGATACAGCAGTAATACTCACTACTTTGTAAATGTAGCTCACATATCTGTACCACACACAAAACTGGAGACCAAGTGATGCGCTTGCGCAGTGCTATAAGTGATCTCGGCTGTTACAGAGGCATTATTTACAAAACGTGGGGTCAGAGAGCCTGAACACGCCATCTTGGCTAACTTGCTCTCCCCACACTCCACCTTTTCAGGGTCTTTTGCCTCACATTCTGTGCAGTCCATCTTCTGTGATATTTCCTCGGAGAGTGACACTGACCCTTGGATTTGGATCTTGTAACAGCAATAGGTGTAATAACAAGCAGTTACACCCCCAATACAGTAGGTATCACCTATAACTCATGTTGCAGCCCTTGCCCTCACAGGGCTAGAAGAGCCACCCGCTGCATGAGGAATGCCTTTATCTTCCAAGGCCAAGTCCAGTCCACTGTTTGTCCTTGTGAGATTGCAGGAAAGCCTCCACGGGGGCAACTGCACCTCTGTGGAGCTTTTTTATTAGGGACCCGCAAACCCCCCACAGGCCCCAGGCTGCTTGCGCTTCTCTCTCTGCTGTACAACAGGCCTCACTGCCCAGTGGGGACCCGCAGTTGCATAATGTTCATTATCACCGCTGCCACTTACTGCCTCACTGTCAGAGAGGCTGTGTTCTTTAGAGTCACGGGGTCCTTGCTCTAATGCCAGTATACGTTGCTCTAGTTCTTCCAAGTGTCTCTGCACATTGTGCACTGGTGTGGCATTGCATAGGTCACAATGCCCTGGCATTCGCCTCCAGGGCATTCAGGAAGATCCATCTCACAGTTCCAGTGCAGTCTGTGCTGCCTTGTTTGGCAAACAGGAACTCACTGCCTGTACGCTTTTTCAAAGCTATCCCCACCTCCCTGTCTTCCACCTGAACCCATGCTGAGAGGATCACAGTCACATGGTACCAAATGCTGCTGCTGCTGCTGCTAAGTCACTTTAGTCATGTCCAACTCTGTGCGACCCCATGGACTGCAGCCTACCAGGCTACTCTGCCCATGAGATTTTCCAGGTAAGAGTACTGGAGTGGGGTGCCATTGCCTTCTCTGACCAAATGCTATCACATGCTATATATGGTGGGCACTGGCTTCCTTCATCCAGTGGAGCCTCAGGCTCCCCACCTCCTGGGTATCCTGAGGACTACACCAATTGTATCGCTGATCCTGCTCACAGCACCAACTGTCTTGCAGTTTACAAGGTCCACACTGCTCATGAGGCCAGGGCAGGCAAGGCTTGAGCTAAGAGGCTGGAAGGAGACTTGGGGAGCATAGGAATGCACACACATTTATTTTCTCCTGGCTGACGCAGCAGCTGTAATAACAGACACCCTATATTTTCTCCTCTTGTGGCTGACCTAACACACACAGCCCTGACGCAGCAGTAATGCCCATCACTTTATGCGTAGAACTCACATATCCATACTGCACACAAAACTCGTGACCAAGTGAGTACCTTCTGATGCTCATGTGCAGTGCTATAAATGATCTTAGCTGTTACATAGTTGTTATTTACAAAACGTGGGATGAGAGAGCCTGAACACGCCATCTTGGCCAATTTGCTCTCTCCCCAAACCTATCCTTCACTATCTCCTGGAGCTTGCTCAAACTCATGTCCACTGAATCAGTGATGCTATCTAATCATCTCATCCTCTGTCACCCCCTTCTTCTTTTGCTTTCAATTTTTTCCAGCATCAGGGTCTATTCCAGTGAGTCAGCTCTTTACATCAGGTGGCCAAAGTATTGGAGCTTCAACATCAGTCCTTCTAATGAATATTCAGGGCTGATTTCCTTTAGGACTGAGTGGTTTGATCTTGCAGTCCGAGAGACTCTCAAGTGTCTTCTCTAGCACCACAGTTAGAAACTAGCAATTCTTCAGCTCTCAGCCCTATTTATGGTCCATATCTCACATCTATACACAACTACTGGAAAAACCATAGCTTTGACTATATAGACTTTTGTCAGAAAAGTGATATTTTTAATACACTGTCTAGGTTTGTCATAACTTTTCTTCCAAGGAGCAAGCATCTTTTAATTTCATGGCTGCTGTCACTGTCTGCTGTGACTTTGGAACCCAAGAAAATAAAAATAAAATCTGCTACCATTTCCAATTTTTCCCCATGTATTTGCCATGAAGTGATGGGACCAGATGCCATAATCTTCATTTTTTGAATGTTGAGTTTTAAGTCAATTTTTTCACTTTCCTCTTTCATCCTCACCAAGAGGCTCTTTGGTTCCTCTTCTCTTTCTGCCATAAGTGTCATCTGCCTATCTGAGGTTGCTGATATCTTGCCTGGCACTCTTGACTCCAGCTTGTGATTCATCCAGTTTTTTCATTTCACATGATGTACCCTACATAAAAGTTAAACAAGCAGGGTGACAGTATATAGCCTTGACATACTCCTTTCCAAATTTGAAACCAGTCCATTGTTCCATGTCCAGTTCTAACTGTTATGTCTTGACCTGCATATAGGTTTCTCAGGAAACAGGTAAAATGGTCTGGTATTCCCATCTCTTTAAGTATTTCCCACAGTTTGTTGTGATCCACCCAGTCAAAGGCAGAAGTAAGTGCTTTTCTGCAATGCCCTTGATTTTTCTGTGATCCAGCAAATGTTGGCAATTTGATCTCTGGTTCCTCTGGCTTTTCTAAATTCAGCTTGTGCGAGCCGGCGACCTGAGCACGGCCGAGAGGAGCTACCCTGCATCTGAGGTCAGGGGCGGCCGGGAGGACACACTCCGCATCTGAGGTCAGGGGCGACCAGGAGAAGCCACCCCGTGCCCGAGGCCAAGGAAGGAGGCTTGGAGGAGCCACCCACGCCGAGGCCAGCGCCGGTGGCCAGGAGGAGCAACCCGAGGAGCGGTGGCTGTGCAGGCGCAGGAGGGCCTAGAGGAGCTATCTTACATTGAAGGTCAGAAACGGCGGCAGTAAGGAGAAACCCCTCGTCCAAGGTAAGGAGCAGCAGCTGTGTTTTGCTGGAGCAGCTGTGAAGAGATACTCCATGCCCAAGGTAAGGGAAATGCAAGTAAGAAGGTAGGTGTTGCAAGAGGGCATCAGAGGGCAGACACACTGAAACCATACTCACAGAAAACTAGTCAATCTAGTCACACTAGGACCACAGCCTTGTCTAACTCAATGAAACCAAGCCATGCCTGCAGGGCAACCCAAGATGGGCGGGTCATGGTGGAGAGGGCTGGCAGAATCTGGTCCACTGGAGAAGGGAATGGCAATTCACTTCAGTATTCTTGCCTTGAGAACCCCATGAACACTATGAAAAGGCAAAATGATAGGATACCAAAAGAGGAACTTCCCAGGTCATTAGGTGCCCAATATGCTACTGGAGGTCAGTGGAGAAATAACTCCAGAAAGAATGAAGGGATGGAGCCAAAGCGAAAACAATACCCAGTTGTGCATGTGACTGGTGATAGAAGCAAGATCCGATGCTGTAAAGAGCAATACTGCATAGGAACCTGGAATGTCAGGTCCATGAATCAAGGCAAATTGGAAGTGGTCAAACAAGAGATGGCAAGGGTGAACGTTGACATTCTAGGAATCAGCGAAATAAAATGGACTTGAATGGGTGAACTTAACTCAGATGATCATTATATCTACTACTGTGGACAGGAATCCCTCAGAAGAAATGGAGTAGCCATCATGGTCAACAAAAGAGTCTGAAATGCAGTACTTGGATGCAATCTCAAAAACGACAGAATGATCTCTGTTCGTCTCCAAGGAAAACCATTCAATATCACAGTTATCCAAGTCTATGCCCCAACCAGTAATGCTGAAGAAGCTGAAGT
>SJYT01038063.1:0-34247 GCA_006410635.1 Cephalophus harveyi | reverse complement strand
CTTCTGTATCCTTTTTATTCTATTGTAAAATAATTTTTGCTTCTGTTTCTAAGTTGAACATTAACTAAGAAATGGAAATCAATAGAGGTTAAACAGTGAATTCATACAATTAATTATGCACTAAGTGAAATAAATCATTTTTCTAGGTTTGTCATGTCGCAGAACTACAGAAATCAGTGCATATGATTCTAATATTAAAATGTTTTTAAAGATTTTAAAAATAGATTTTTAAAATAGAATCTGAAACATAAATATATTTCTCAAAATAAATAATCAGGATATTCAGTCTATAAATAGCTTATAACCATTAGTTATACACTGAATGCAGAATCTTTCTTTTGTATTATTACCACACTGTGATGGTTGATACTAATCATGGATCAAAATTAAAATATTCCCTTTTTGCATTTATTTGCATTCCTGAAGCATCCTTTCTTTAATTTTATGTAAATTGTGAGGCCTACTGCATATCTTCAGATTTGTTAATACAGAAATTAGCTTGAAAACCATCATGTAGTTTTGCTTTTGATAAAAATAAATGCATATTGTTTTGTCATGTAGAAGACTACAAGAACTATAACTGCATGGTTTTAGGTTCAACAAAGATACATTTTGAAATTAATTAGCTGAGTACTGCCATTTAAAATATGCTAATAAGACAAAGGCTTTGAAAAAAAAAAGTGGAAGTGTTTGCCGTTCAGTCATGTCCAACCCTTTGTGACCTCAAGGACTGTAGCTTGCCATGTTCCTCTGTCCATGGGATTTCCCAGGCAATACCAAAGCAGGTTACAATTCCCTTCTCCAGGTGATCTTCTCAACCAGGGATTGAACCCTGGTCTCCTTCATTGCAGGCAGATTCTTTTACCGTCTGAGACATAGGGAAGACAACAAAGGCTCTAGAAACAACTATAAGCAAGTTTTTCTTTTTTAAATGGCATATCCAAAGCACCATATTTGGATGTCATTTTTTTTTTTAACTTCAAAGTAATTCCTACACTCACCAATCGAACATATCAACTCTGTGCTCACTTCATCAAACCATTGTCATTGTTTGTCAGTGGTGTCTTGATCATTCCTGAGACTGACTTCTAATTACTGCCATCTTATCAACAATGGAAACCAGATGTGTATAAGAGACAGACTATACCCATAAGAGTTTTTACTTCATTTTCCCTAAAAAATTATGCTTTTAACTTGTCCATGCTTTCTTTAAAAACAAAAATTTCACACCTAATTTTTGTTTTCTAATTCAAAGTCTTCTCATTAATTTACTATATTAGGTAGTTTAAAACTTTTTATTACCTTGTTTCCATGACTTTTTTCACAAAAAGCTAAAGTGTATAGCTTTAGACAAATACAACTTGAAACAAGTCACCCTTCCTGCATGCAAATAAATACATCTCATATTAAAGTCCTGCATCTTCTAGAGAATTCACTTGTTTGTCTTCACAAATGACTACCTGAAATTTTAAAATTCAGCAAAATATCTGAAATCTTCTTTATAATCCTGATACCAGTACTTTGTCTATATTTTCTATATTTCTACCTTTAACATCAACGTATTTGTAACAATTTGCCTTACTGCAAAGCTTATTTCAAAGACACATCACTTTGGAAAACAAATAAGGTAACCTTTGATAAAATCAGAAAGTTCTCTGTCTTATAGTACTTGATTGATAAATCACGATCACCACAAATATACAGGCTGCATGTTTTTCCATTTTAATGTGAACTGAAAAATTATTATTGTCTTTCCTTGCTTACAGTTTGGTTTCATAAAGTATACACTCTGGAGCGTTAAGATTGATCATTTTATTCCTTTTTTTGGCCTTGAAACTCATAGAAGTAGAGACTATAGCAAACATTAGATCAGGCGCTTATTTTTCACTTTCTTTCAGTGTTCTCAGACAAAGTCTTAATGTTATTAAACTTGAAGGTCAGCTTCCTCTTGCCATGTAGAATCTGAATGTCCTTGTAGAAGTTACTACCCTAATGGCCCCTGTATTCATCCCACGAAAAGTATGCCTGAGAAAGTAGCTATATCTGCTCTATCACACCTGATATGAACAAAGAGGAGGAAGGGACAAAGGACATATACAACGTGGGGCTTGTTTCTTTTATGTTTAAGATTTTAAACAAACAGGCTTCTCTGTCCCTGGAATTTTCCAGGCAAGAATACTGGAAAGGGTAGCCATTCCCTTCTCCTGGGGATCTTTCTGACCCAGGGATTGAATCTAGGTCTCCTGCACTGCAGGTGAATTCTTTGCCATCTGAACCACCAGGGAAGCCCAAGATTTTATGTGAAAAAAATCCATGAGGTTTGAGCGTTTAAGATTTGGGGGAAATATGCTGATTAAATTTAAAGGATAAAACTACTCAAGAAAGTCTAGAATTTTAATACAATGATATGCTAACAAATGGCACTACATAATTTCTACTTACGTTGTTTTCCACTGACTTTTTAAAAAGCTGTGTTATCCAAAACATTTTTTCTTCCTAAACAACCGTTATTTTAGGTATTTCAGGGTCATATAGGATCAAACTGGTAGAAGAGGAGAGGTGCTGTCTCAAGCTATCATGTTCAAACTATAACACTTTCTTAAACTATATTTTAAAGTCTGTTTACAACCACACTGACATTTGTGAGGTCATACTCTCAGGAATAGTTACTAAATCACTGTTAAATACTTTGTCTCTTTTATTATGAATTTTATCAGGGGCTTCCCTTGTAGCTCAGTTGGTAAAGAATTTGCCTGCAGTGCAAGAGAGACCCAGGTTCAATCCCTGGGTTGGGAAGATTCCCTGGAGAAGGAAATGTACTCTCAGGAATAGTTACTAAATCACTGTTAAATACTTTGTCTCTTTTATTATGAATTTTATCAGGGGCTTCCCTTGTAGCTCAGTTGGTAAAGAATTTGCCTGCAGTGCAGGAGAGACCCAGGTTCAATCCCTGGGTTGGGAAGATTCCCTGGAGAAGGAAATGGCAACCCACTCCAGTATCCTTGCCTGAAAAATCTCATGGACAGAGGAACCTGGTGGATTGCAGTCCATGGGGTCGCAAAGAGTCGGGCATGACTGAGCGACTAACACACACACACACACACAATCTTTATAAAGCATCAAAACTTAGCCTTGACTAAGGTCATTTACAAATACTTTGTATCTTCCATAAAAGTCTTTGTTCCCCTATCTTGCCAAATAATTGAGAAATGTATTCTGAGGATACATGGATAGAAGTTGACTCTTTTTTGAAGGGCAATTAGAGGGGAAAAAACTTTATGTCTGATTTTGTGTACATAGTTGTATGGGAAAATGAATACTAGATTATAAAGAGCTCTCATAATTAATAAGTAAAAGATTAAAACATCAATGAAAATAGGCAAGGAATGCAAAAACAGGAATTTACACAGAACTAAAAATAGCCAAAATTTATTAAAAAGACCTATTAAATAAAACCAACTTAATTAGACCAAATTAAAATGTAAGGGTAGTATTTTTTGTCTGATGATTATTAGTAATTAATAAATATTTATTGACTGAATATGTAGTAAAAAATTTATTCCATCAAATTGGGAAAGACTTTTTAAAATGATATGAATTATCATAGTTGACAGAATATCCAGGTAGTACCAGGTAACGTCTGCCTCTAATACAGGAAACCTAGGTTCGATCCCTGGGTTGGGAAGATCCCCTGGAGAAGGAAATGAAAACCCACTCCAGTATTCTTGCCTGAAGAATCCCATGGACGGAGGAGCCTGGTGGGCTACAGTCCATGGGGTCGCAAAGAGTTGGACACGACTGAGCGACGTAACTAACTAACCAGGAAACTAACAATTCAAACAAAGGATGTAAAACATATAGATTTTCCTTCAGCTTATAGTTGTTGGATAAAATTAAGAAGAGAAACACATTTTAGAACAGAATAAACCCATTCTCAACCTATTTGCACTTTAAAAAATAGACAATAATGTTAATGTAAATGGCAAGGCAACCTCAACTTAATCTATAAAAGAAAATTAGATAACATTTTTTAAAAAACAGGATTTAGAATACAAGAAATCTTACACAGAGATATATACAAATAGGTACTAATCCTCAAATATTACTATCCCTGGTGAGAAAAGCATACAGGAAATAAAAATAGCAAATAGCAAGAGCAAAAATATAAAAATGGCAAAGAAGCGGATATTCTGAATAAGGTCACTAAGTGGTGATGGAGTCTCTCCTCCCCCATCAGCCTTGATTCTAAGAAACAGTAGAAAACTCTAAGGGGGAAAAAAAAGTACCTTGTCATATTATTGATATTTCTTAATGTTTGGGGTTCTCTCCCCAAAATTAATTATTTTCTTCCTTTACAGTTTATCTATGGTGCCCAGAAACCATTGACTTCCTGGAATTTTTATTAAGAATTCCACATTCCTGCCATGTTTTTCAGATACTGCAGCCTCTGCCAATAAATTCTAATAAATTTTCACTTCTTTTCTTTCAATAACATCCTAGAGAATATGATTCAGACTCAAATTAATCACCAATCATGTTAATGGCTCCTAAGAGTTTACTTCCGATACCCCTTATTATATTAAATCAAACTTGATAGTGTGCTAGATTATTGCTTAGCTGGGTTTTCATAAAAGCACTGGTATTTAATATGATTTATACCTGGTTTTCTGTTAATATCTTTGCTTATTGTGTGCTTTATTTTTAAAACAGACATTCTTAGCTAATGGCACCCCTTTAAAATATATCATACTTTTAAAATATTTTACAGGAAGCATTTTACAATAAAATGTGTTACTTATAGTCACTTAATAGTGAACAGAAATAATTTATTTAATTTACAATCAAAATGTTAATATTTTACTTGTTTGGAAAAGTGTGTGTATATATTATATTTTGTTTATTTAAAAGATCAATTATTTGTCAAGATGATTAGAAAATTTAAAGACTTGTATTTATTTTTCTTTTAAAGCTTTGCAGCAAAGGGGCAGTTCTGGGAAAACCATTTGAAGCATCTGCTGAAGACATAGCTAGTGTGGCAAGTTTCATTGAGACAAAGCTTGTTGCATGCTATCTGCGAATGAGGAAACCCGACCTTGCCCTGAATCATGCGCACAGGTAAAATGAAGGGTTTATAATTGCAAGTAAGTACTATCCATGCAAGCAGGGGGTATCATGTGAGCTTGTAGGATTAACTTAGATTCCATTGAAATGTAATCACAAAACTAAAACCATCTCTTTATTACTTGATTTATGTTAAGCTAGACAATCATAGAGATCACAAAGGGCATCTCAAAACCTAAGGGAAGAAAAAAACCCATAATTAACTGTCATAAAGCAGGACAAAATAAAAAGGCAGGCAACTGCAGTAGCAAATGACCGCAGGAAGAAAGGAGGGATCGAATAAGGTTAAGTAAGGAGTGAGAAGAAGGAGAAGATTTCCAAAACTGACCGAGATACAAAGAATGGTAGAAAGAAATTCCAGCTATGAACCATGAGCAAAGACACCAAAGTTTATGGCTTACTTGGTGATAACATAACTGATTCAAAGGATGTTATGAAGGGGCAAGTGCTACAGCTGTCCAAACGTATGAATCACCTTTTAATCATTGTCCTTAAAGATTTCCTTTATATATTTCTATCCTCTTCAGAACTCTGTATTAGCTTTTGGTTTCCTAGAATCCTCAAGGTTACCCAGCCCTATCTTTTTTTCTATAAAAATGTCCTCTTCTATGTCTTGTTCCCTAAAGACCTTGATCTTATCATGGGAAGTATTCAGTTTAATCTACCGCAAAGATAAAGTGATTACATTATGTCTTTTAAATAGCTCTTTTCTTAGAATTATGATGCCTCTATACCTCCCTGCCTAATTTAGAGCAATTTACCTAAAACTTTAGTCTTGTTCATTCTCTGAGCTCGTACATCCTGGATTTCTTTTGGACACAAATAACAAAACTAATATCAACATGAAAACATAACACCTTCCCTGTTAATAACCAGTAAGAAACATAACCATCAATTATATTAAGATTCATTATGTGAGCAGGAGATCTGCCAGCATGCTAAAACTCATTTATAACTCTATATCCACAATGATATAGAAGTTCCATCAGATATTCTTAACAGCTCTATGGAGACCTCAAACTTATAGGCTTAAGTTTGACATCGAGGACCTGCTGACAACAAAATCACTTTGAAATTTCTAAGATAACCTGCTGGAAAGAAACTTTTTGCTTTAAATAAACTGCAGAACCTAAACACAGATTCTCTTTGATACCAAAGAAAATTTGACTCTATATTTTCTGGAAACACCTTATGCAACCATAGGTTCCAAACCCAATATCAGGACATATGGTTACATTGGAAGAATTTTATTTCATTTCCATTTGAAAGGGCCAATACTGGAAATGTAATGTGTACTTCAGCATGTTAAAATATTGGAATTTCTGAGCCAGGTGGCTCAGAAATATTTGAAATTGGGAATAGCCCAGAAAATCTATAGGCATATGTAAACAATAATGAACTGAGATGCACCTGAAAGTAATTATTTATCACCTTGTCCATGGTTTTCACTACACATATGAAGTGCCATTAACATTGCCTACATATTAATCAAAATATCTCCTGGATATTAGAATGGTTTGATGGATTTTCAAATCATTTTTATAATCATAAAAAATTGTAAATGGCATGTTCATGCCAAAATTCAATTCAGTGTTATAAAAATAACTTAATGAACATTAATCAAAATAGTACTATAAGAAACAATAAAATGCTATGGTTCCTAAGGATGCAAGAATTAGTTTCAATAGGTTCACTATTTAGACTTTGAAACTTTTGTTTTAAAACTAAGAGTGCCCTTTCAAGTCCTTGAAAATTACTGAGGGGAGGGTATACAATATAAAGATGAAAAGTAAAATGATCTTCCCTATTATGCTAGGATTAACTTCTGTATCCTTTTTATTCTATTGTAAAATAATTTTTGCTTCTGTTTCTAAGTTGAACATTAACTAAGAAATGGAAATCAATAGAGGTTAAACAGTGAATTCATACAATTAATTATGCACTAAGTGAAATAAATCATTTTTCTAGGTTTGTCATGTCGCAGAACTACAGAAATCAGTGCATATGATTCTAATATTAAAATGTTTTTAAAGATTTTAAAAATAGATTTTTAAAATAGAATCTGAAACATAAATATATTTCTCAAAATAAATAATCAGGATATTCAGTCTATAAATAGCTTATAACCATTAGTTATACACTGAATGCAGAATCTTTCTTTTGTATTATTACCACACTGTGATGGTTGATACTAATCATGGATCAAAATTAAAATATTCCCTTTTTGCATTTATTTGCATTCCTGAAGCATCCTTTCTTTAATTTTATGTAAATTGTGAGGCCTACTGCATATCTTCAGATTTGTTAATACAGAAATTAGCTTGAAAACCATCATGTAGTTTTGCTTTTGATAAAAATAAATGCATATTGTTTTGTCATGTAGAAGACTACAAGAACCATAACTGCATGGTTTTAGGTTCAACAAAGATACATTTTGAAATTAATTAGCTGAGTACTGCCATTTAAAATATGCTAATAAGACAAAGGCTTTGAAAAAAAAAAGTGGAAGTGTTTGCCGTTCAGTCATGTCCAACCCTTTGTGACCTCAAGGACTGTAGCTTGCCATGTTCCTCTGTCCATGGGATTTCCCAGGCAATACCAAAGCAGGTTACAATTCCCTTCTCCAGGTGATCTTCTCAACCAGGGATTGAACCCTGGTCTCCTTCATTGCAGGCAGATTCTTTTACCGTCTGAGACATAGGGAAGACAACAAAGGCTCTAGAAACAACTATAAGCAAGTTTTTCTTTTTTAAATGGCATATCCAAAGCACCATATTTGGATGTCATTTTTTTTTTTAACTTCAAAGTAATTCCTACACTCACCAATCGAACATATCAACTCTGTGCTCACTTCATCAAACCATTGTCATTGTTTGTCAGTGGTGTCTTGATCATTCCTGAGACTGACTTCTAATTACTGCCATCTTATCAACAATGGAAACCCTGCTATAACTCTTTCTTCTCATATAATTATATGTTGATGTGTGTAATTCTAAAGATTCTAATAATGCATATCACCTTTTTTGCCTATTTCCCATCTTTAGACTGATGTTGTTTATGCTATAGAATTTTTTTTTGGCCTTTTTAAAAAATTAATTTATTTTTTATTGAAGGATAATTACAGAATTTTATTGTTTTCTCTCAAACCTCAATATGAATCAGCCATAGTATATCTCATCCCTTTTGAACTTCCCTCCCATCTCCCTCCCCATCCCACCCCTCTAGGTTGATAAAGCCCCCATTTGAGTTTCCTTAGCCATACTATGCTGTAGAATTTTGATGCCACTAGGTGGCAGACAAGATGAAGTCGAAAATTGCAAATATGTAGAAAAAAACCTCTTTTCAAAATTGTTTTATAATGCTCTCATCTATGTTCATTCATTCAGCAAATATTTATTGAATGCTAACCAAGAGTCTGTGCTAGGCAGTGGGGTAGCAGTTGTAAACAGGAATTGTGTTGTTAGTACACGTTAGAAGAGGTAGCAAAGTTTAAAAAACAAATATCAATAAATATGAGAAAAAAGAGTGTGATAAATGCAACAAAGGTAGCAAATATAATTTCACATTGCAGAAGCAGCATCATTTATTAAATCAGATTCATGGAGTCTGAATCTAACTGCCCAGGTTTTAAATGTGATTCCCCCACTCACCAGTTCATCTGAGTTTAATTCTCCATAAAATTGGGTTATAATAACTGTACCTACTTCACAAATTACATCCCACAAGGTTTTGTGGAAATTAAACTGAAACCCATGGATTCTTTATTCCAGCCATGACAGAGTTACTGGTATAAAAGGACCTGCCTTCCTGCTATAAACAAGTATAAAACTAAGCAAAACATATGAAACAGTTCTTTTTAGGCACTGGAAAACGGTCACAGCAGGACTTTGATCCTTGTGAGATCAGCCATAGGTATATCTCATATATAGGGTAGTATACACGGTGACTACCATGGTTTTCCTGACCACACTCAGGGAGTTGAAGATCACGTTAAACTTCAATCTCAATGAGCTGAGGAAGCAGAAATTAGAATATCAGTTCAGTTCAATCGCTCGGTCCAGTCTGACTCTTTTCAACTCCATGGACTGCAGTACGCCAGGCTTCCATGACCGTCGCCAACTTCTGAAGCTTGCTCAAACTCATGTCCATCGAGTCGGTGATGCCATCCAACCATCTCATCCTCTGTTGTCCCCTTCTCCTCCTGCCTTCAATCTTTCCCTGCATCAGGGTCTTTTCCAGTGAGTCAGTTCTTCGCATCAAGTGCGAAACTCCAAAGTACTGGAGTTTCAGCTTCAGCATCAGTCCTTCCAATGAATATTCAGGATTGAATTCCTTTAGGATTGACTGGTTGGATCTCCTTGCAGTCCAAGAGACTCTCAAGTGTCTTCTCCAACACCACAGTTCAAAAGCATCAATTCCGTGCTCAGCTTTCTTTATAGTCCAACTCTCACATCCATACATGACTACTGGAAAAACCATAGCTTGGTTAAGTTGGACCTTTGTCTGCAAAGTGATGTCTCTGGTTTTTAGTATGCTGTCTAGGTTGGTCATAGCTTTTCTTCCAAGGAGCAAGTGTCTTTTAATTTCATGGCTGCAGTAACCATCTGCAGTGACTTTGGAGCCCAAGAAAACAAAGTCTCTTAGAATATCAGATATTAGAATATCAGCCTGCTGAAAAAACCCTGTAATTTACAGAGCAGGTGACTGAAGGAGAAATAGATAAGTGAGAGGGTTGGGGGTAGAAGACTGAATGAGGATTTGCTGCAGGTTCTAGACCAATATGAAAAGTAAGACTTCATGTAGCAGAGACTGCCTACTGCAGGGCCAAGTAATAAATGAAAACACCAGGGGAGCTGCAGTGATAGGAGATAGTGAAGAACCAGTGTTAAGAGAGCTCACTGAGTACCTCTGGCATTCAGTTAAAATTACTGAAAGACAATGCTTTAAGAGTTAGGACCATGACCTCCAGAAAGAATCACACCTTAGAATTAAGCTCAAAGGCAAAATTGACCTATCTGAAAAACCACACCTGACAAGAACAAGAATATTTGCCATTTAACTGCCTGATAAGAAAAAAATTCTACAGGTTTGCAGTGATGATGTCATAATCTCAATTCCTTACAAAGTTTCATCTAAAATGTTTAGTATAAAACTAAAAATTACTACACATTCAAAGGAATAGGAAAATGAGACTCATATTTAAGAAAATAAATAGTCCATAGAATAAGGCCCCAAGATGACCCACATGTTAGAATTGGTAGAAAAAGATTTTAAAGGTTCAAGGATCTTGAGGCAGAGATGGTCATAATAAGTGAAGAACTGAGAATCTCAACATACACAAAAATAGAAGCTATAGAAAAGAAACAGATGGAGATTTTACCATGGATTAATGAACTATTAATATCTAAAATAAAAATATACAGATTGACTTTAACATCAGATTGAAGATTTAGTACTAAAGAAAGGTTTAGTGAACTTGAAGACAAATCAATAGCAATTACCCAATATGAACATATAGTATCATTTAAGATATTTTAAAAAATTAACTAATGCTTCAGTGACTTATTCTCAGACACAGTAACAAGTCTGAGTAACAAGTAACCTACATGGTTTTTCCAGTAGTCATGTATGGATGTGAGAGTTGGACTATAAAGCTGAGAGCCTAAGAATTTTGAACTGTGGTGTTGGAGAAGAGTCTTCAGAGTCCCTTGGACAGCAAGGAGATCCAACCAGTCCATCCTAAAGGAAATCAGCCCTGAATATTCATTGGAAGGATTGATGCTGAAGCTGAAACTCCAATACTTTGACCAATTGATGTGAAGGACTGACTCACTGGAAAAGACCCTGATGCTGGGAAATATTGAAGGCAGGAGGAGAAGGAAACAACAGAGGATGAGATGGTTGGATAGCATCACTGACTTAATGGACATGAGTTTCAGGAAGCTCCAGGAGTTGGTGACAGACAGGGAAGCCTGGCGTGCTGCAGGCCATGGGGTAGTAAATGAGTCAGACACAACTGAGCGAGTGAACTGAACTGAACTGAACTGAGCTACATGTAACTGTTTCACAGAGAAAAGAGAGAGGAAAGGGCATAAAAAGTATTTATTGGAAAATTTCCAAATTTGGTTTAAAAAAAAGAGTAAGACACAGTTAGCCCCAACTAAAATAAATATAAACAGAACCATATCTAGGAACAGCAGAGTTTTGAAAAGCCAAGATGGAGAGAAAATATTAAAGGCAGATAAAGGATAACAACACATTATTCACAAGGGACAATGATACAAATAACAGGTAACATTTAATCAGAAATATGGAGGCCAAAATACAATAAAAGAGGAAGCTTAAAGTGCTGAAAGAAAAATGATGTCAATCAGAATTCAACAAAAAAATTTCTTCAAAATGATAGTGAGATAAGAACATTTTTATAAAAAAGTTTAAAAATTAATAGAGCAGATCTTCACTTTGAAAAATGGTAAGGCATAACCTGAAATAAATGACAGTAGATTTAAATTTGGATCTATAAAAGGGAATTAGAGCACCAGAAAGTAAAATAAATGAGTAAGCTTAAACAATATTTTTCTTTGCAAAATTTATTTAAAGATGAATGACTATTTAAGGGAGGGAATGAAGAGGAAGGAATGATGCTAAATCAGTAGCATATTGGGCACCTACCGACCTGGGGAGTTCCTCTTTCAGTATCTATCATTTTGCCTTTTCATACTGTTCATGGGGTTCTCAAGGCAAGAATACTGAAGTGGTTTGCCATTCCCTTCTCCAGTGGACCACATTCTGTCAGACCTCTCCACCATGACCCGCCCATCTTGAGTTGCTCCGCGGGCATGGCTTAGTTTCATTGAGTTAGACAAGGCTGTGGTTCCGGTGTGATAAGATTGACTAGTTTTCTGTGAGTACGGTTTCAGTGTGTCTGCCCTCTGATGCCCTCTTGCACCACCTACCATTTTACTTGGGTTTCTCTTACCTTGGACGAGGGGTATCTCCTCACCGCCGCCCTTCCTGACCTTACACGTAGGATGGTTCCTCTAGGCCCTCCTGCGCCCACACAGCCACCGCTCCTTGGAGGTGGGGTTGCTCCTCCCGGGCGCCGCCCCTGGCCTCAGGTGTGGGGTTGCTCCTCCCAGCCTCTGACCTCGGATGTGGGGTAGCTCCTCTCGCCTGTGTGGTGCAGCCGCCTGCGCTTAGTGCGCTGGCCGCAGCCGCCTGTGCTTAGGAGGCTCTTTAGTTCTTCTTTGCTTTCTGCCCTAAGGGTGGTGTCATCTGCATATCTGAGGTTATTGATATTTCTCCCGGCAATCTTGATTCCAGCTTGTGCTTCATCCAGTCAGGCATTTCTCATGATGTACTCTGCATATAAGTTAAATATACAGCCTTGATGTACTCCTTTTCCTATTTGGAACCAGTCTGTTGTTCCAAGTCCAGTTCTAACTGTTGCTTCCTTGACCTACATACAGATTTCTCAGGAGGCAGGTCAGGTGGTCTGGTATTCACATCTCTTTCAGAATTTTCCAGTTTGTTGTGATCCACATGGTTAAAGGCTTTGGCCTAGTCAGTAAAGCAGAAATAGATGTTTTTCTGGAACTCTCTTGCTTTTGCGATGATCCAACAGATGTTGGCAATTGATCTCAGGTTCCTCTGCCTTTTCTAAATCCAGCTTGAACCTCTGGAAGTTCACAGTTCACATACTGTTGAAGCCTGGCTTGGAGAATTCTGAGCATTATTTTGCTAGTGTGTGAGATGAGTGCAATTGTGCAGTAATTTGAGCATTCTTTGGCACTGCCTTTCTTTGGGATTGGAATGAAAACTGACCTTTTCCAGTCCTGTGGCCACTGCTGAGTTTTCCAAATTTGCTGGCATATTGAGTGCAGCACTTTGACAGTATCATCTTTTAGGATTTGAAATAGCTCAACTGGAATGCCATCACCTCCACTAGCTTTGTTCGTAGTGATGCTTTCTAAGGCCCACTGGACTTCACATTCCAGGATGTCTGGTTCTAGGTGAGCAATCACACCACCGTGGTTATCTTGGTCATGAAGATCTTTTCTGTATAGATCTGTGTATTCTTGCCATCTCTTCTTAAAATCTTCTGATTCTGTTTGGTCCATATGATTTCTGTCCTTTATTGTGCCCATTTTTGCTTGGCATATTGAGTGCAGCACTTTCACAGCATCATCTTTTAGGATTTGAAATAGCTCCACTGGAATTCCATCACCTCCACATGCTTTGTTTGTAGTGATGCTTCCTAAGGCCCACTTGACTTTGCATTCCAAGATGTCTGGCTCTAGGTGAGTGATCACACCATCGTGATTATCTAGGTCATGAAGATCTTTTTTGTACAGTTTTTCTGTGTATTCTTGCCACCTCTTCTTAATATCTTCTGCTTCTGTTAGGACCATACCATTTCTGTCCTTTATTGAGCCCATCTTTGCATGAAATGTTCCCTTGGTATCTCTAATTTTCTTGAAGAGATCTCTAGTCTTTCCCATTCTGTTGTTTGCCTCTATTTCTTTGCATTGATCAAAGACAGATATTGTCAGTCCCGATTAAATTAGAAGATTTAACCATGTGCTATCTATAAAAAGACATAGTTTGAAAATAAAAGAAAGAAAAATGATATGACATACAGTAAATATAAAAACCTCTCTTTATGTCAGGCTTAACTATGTTAATATCAGACAAAGTAGATACCAGGAAAAGATGTTATTACCAAAAATAAAAATAAGGCTCTGTGAAATTTTGAATATTTTAAATCTGACAGAGTTTGTTTTCTTTACAATAAAATTAAATTAGAAATCATTAACAGTAAGATATTTAGAAAAATCCCTCCAAATACTTGGAAATTAAATAGTACACCTCTGAAGAACCCATCACTCGAACTATAAAATAACAAAGAAACCACTTTGAATTTCTGCTTTATCCCTTATAGCTTTGACTTTCACAACTAACTCAATTTCTCTTTGCCTTGGTTTTCTTATCTTTTAATCTAAGTAAAATAATTTTTGAAATCATTCCTAAATCTTAAAATGTCAGATTTTATTTCAGTTCCACCACCAATAACAAATGCAGATTATTTTCAACGGTAATAGTAATAAAGACTTTGTGTGTGTGTGTGTGTAGCAGAGTTTTATTAAAGTGAAAAGGGACAGAGAAAACTTCTGACATAGACATCAGAAGGGGGACGGAGAGTGCCCCCTCACTAGCGTTAATAAGGGAGTTATATACTTTTTAAATTAGTTATTCAGTTCAGTTCAGTTGCTCAGCCGTGTCTGACTCTGCGACCCCACAGACTGCAGCACGCCAGGCCTCTCTGTCTATCACCAACTCCCAGAGTTTACTCAAACTCATGTCCATTGACATGAGTTATTACAATAAATCAAAAGAATGTCTCAAGGTTGTAAAGATCTTACTCGACCCACTCCCATAATTTACATTTTAAGATAACAGGATTAGCCAGAAGGTTTTCAGGAAGGAGAAACTGTCCTCAAGCAGGATACATTGTTCTTATATACTGCCTAGTAATTGATGCTTTTGAACTGTGGTGTTGGAGAAGACTCTTGAGAGTCCCTTGGACTGCAAGGAGATCCAACCAGTCCATTCTGAAGGAGATCAGCCCTGGGATTTCTTTGGAAGGAATGATGCTAAAGCTGAAACTCCAGCACTTTGGCCACCTCATGCAAAGAGTTGACTCATTGGAAAAGACTCTGATGCTGGGAGGGATTGGGGGCAGGAGGAGAAGGGGACGACCGAGGATAAGATGACTGGATGGCATCACAGACTCGATGGACGTGAGTCTGAGTGAACTCTGGGAGATGATGATGAACAGGGAGGCCTGGCGTGCTGCGATTCATGGGGTCGCAAAGAGTCGGACACGACTGAGCGACTAAACTGAACTGAACTGAACTGACAGAGTTTAAACTGAGTTGTTTGTTGTGTAATTATCAGTTCTGGGCTTAAAGAAAAAAATCCGTTTTATGTGACTAAGGAATGTAGAGGGAAAAATAAGATTGTCCTTTCCTCCTCCTTGAGAACCCCAGACCCCTATCTCCCCTTCAAGAGCCCCAGACCCCTTTCTCCTCCTCAGGGACCCCAGACTTATCAACCTCCCTAGGAACTGACTCTTTCATTTACCCTTTTCTTTTAGGAGAATTATGCTGCCAAGGGAAAGGGGCATCATTTTCATTCCATAACCTCTTCCTGCTGTGATGGGGCATGGTCCCTAAATTTTTGAGGCAACATATTCTCCTAACCCTCATATGGAGGGTCTCTGATCCAGGGGCCCCAAGTAATAGTTGGAGGAGGTCGTGGCACTTGTAGGAATAGTTGGAGGAGGTCCTGGCACTTGTAGGAGTCTGGACAACCATTTGTAACTTAAAAGCTTTCAGATGGTTAGAAACAAATCCAGTTACACAGTTACAGATGCAGGGAGCAAATGGTAAAAACAGAACAATTAGAATTATTATGATTAAGATAGTTTTCCACCATGGGGAGCTAGTTAACATTTCCCAAAGTGAGGTGACTGAGGCTTCAGGAGAATCCATAGCCTGAATCATCTTGTTCATGTGTTTAGTAAAGTGAGTAAAATTAGTACTCATATTAGGTATGAATAATGGCAGAAGCTTCTCCCTGTGCAGCAGTTAGAATATCTAAGGCCAATCTATTTTGTGTGTGTGTGTGAGTGTGAAGTCGCTCAGTCGTGTCTAACTCTTTGTTCTGTAAAACCACCTAATTTGTATTTGTTCAGCATTAAGAGCTGAAAGTTAATCAGAGCATCAACTCGTAGCATAACCCAAAGAGGGAACGAATATTGTAGCCAGATAATTATACCAGTGAAATACAGATCTTGCCCAACGAGTTTTAAGTGTGGCAGATTAGTAGGCTTCTCTGAAAGCTCTGAAAATATGAAGCCATGAGTAAAAGTTAGACCTAGGGTGCATCTTCCTATCCAGCCAGGGGGAAGCCACACCCATCAGTAAGAGCCACGTATACAGTAGGTCTCATTTGGAGCAAACCAGTGTGACTGAGGGATCCAGTCCAATCAGCCCCTGGCCAGGCAAAAGGAGGACATAAACTGGGATTGGAAAACACAGGAATGACTGTATTGTATATTTCTTGAGGCAAAAATCCCAGTTGTTTCCAATCATTATAATTAAGTTGTTAGCTAACTTCTGGGGATAGCTCTATTTGTTCCCAGTATATGGGAACATTAGGTAGTAGGTGTCCCTTTTTAGGAGTTAGCCATATGACCTCATCCCATATTTGATAAACATCAGGTAGAAAACCACCAGATCTAGACCCATTTACCTTATTATGTTCAGCAAAATAGTCATTAAACCAAGTTAAAACATAATCAAAATTAAAAGTTACATTATGTCCATAGTTACATCAGTCCATCTTAGGATTGTTAGATGTCATCAGATCAAGAAGAGGTGTCACATATGACTGTTGTTGGTGAAAGTATTCTCAGAGTTGAAGAAAGTCCTTTCTTTGAAGTGGAGAAACACACTGTAGGAAGTCTTCAGTTCATGAGGAGGGGAGTGCTTCGCAGACCCAGAAATTAAACCAATTGTGGAATGCAGCATAGGAATGAGTCCAGGACAGAAATGTGCTGTCTTGAGGCAGACTCAGGACTTTTCGAGTCAGCAGAAGCAAGCCCACCTAGATTCTTAGGTCCATCTTGGTTCCTGGCTCAAACAGCGGCTTGTTTGACTCAAAGGCTGGATCAGGAGTTAATCTCCCAGTAATGTCTGTTAAAAAGCTAAAAGCTGAGTCACATAGTTAATTTTAAAGCTTCAGGATCTATGATAAAATCTGTGCACAAAAACAGTCTGTCATAGAGACAGTCCCTTCTTCTTAGGGGCAGTTTGAGCTCTCATTAAAGCTATGGGTAAGACTTTAAACCGTCTTGTGTTTCCTGAGTTAGCATATGCAGATGTCTCTTAATAATGTCATTAGCTTTTTTCTACCTTTCCCGAAGATTGGGGTCTCCAGGAACAGTGTAAGTGATTATTCCTAGAGTTTTTGACACCCCTTGAGTTACAGCAGCTTTAAAGGCGGAGCTATTGTCACTCTGGAGGCTCCATGGCAGCCCAAACCTGGGAATAATTTCATGGATTAAAATTTTTATAACTTCCTTAGCTTGTTCACTATGGCAGGGAAAGGCCTCAATCCATCCAGTAAAAGTGTCTACCCAGACCTGTAAGCAAGAAAATCCATTTGTTTTTGGCATATGAGTAAAAGGAACCATAGCCTCATTTATTTTCATAAATCTTGAACTAGTTTCCACTTATCATTTGACTTTTTACACCTAAAATAGGAGTGTTGCATGGACTATTACAGAGAATTAATAGCCCCTGCTCCTTTAAATTTTCAATGATGGGTTTTAACCCTTCAAGCCTGTCCCCTCGCACCTGGGTTCCTCTGGGCATTCTTCTCAGGCTGTTTCAGAGCATATCTAATGGCCATTGTTGAGGCTTCAGTCTTTTGCCTGGTTCTTTTTTGCCTCTTATTTTCCTCCTTATATCCTCTACCATAATATACTGTCTGAGCCAGCTATAACAGTTTTTCTAAAGACTGATTTGGTCCAAACGCCTATTTTTGTAACTTACAGCAGATATCTGGAGCCAACTGAGTGAGAAATCTATCTTTTAAGACCATTCCTCCTACACTTTCAAGATCGACATCAGTAAACTTGCAGAGAGCCTCCCATATCTATCTAGGAATTTACCAGGAGTTTCCTTCTCTCCTTGTTCTGTGTCAAACAACTTAGCATAGTCTAAAGTCTCAGCATGTGTGCTCACTTGAGTCCTCCAGGAATACATCTGACAAAGTGGCTCTGTTATTGGAACCACTTGGCTTCTAGTAGGAAGGAGGGCTATTTCATATTCCCTCTTTCCCCTCGTCTCATGTTCAAGCCATTCATCTCCAAAAGTAGTAGCTTCCCCCAAAACTCAAGTTTTCGAGTCAGGAGTCAGCGTCTGTCCCAAGACATACATTACATCTCTCCAAGTAAGTTGCATAAAGTAAAGTTAGTCCCATAAACCTTCTATGTACTTTTTGGATCTTCTCAATAGTCTCGACCGCAATTGTACTGTTTGAATTTCTACCAAGACTGAAGTAACCCCTCCTGGAAGGGTGCCCCAATTCTCAGCCTGTTTGGTTGGGACCCCCAGATACAGGGACAAAGCAAGAGAACAGGAGGCAGCTGAAGGTTTCACAGCCAAATCTGCACCCTTAGGACATAAGTCTGGCATGTCTCACAGAGAGATAAAGAGCAACACATATGTCACTTCTACCCATTTCTCTTGTTTTCTACAGAACCAGTCTAGTTGTAAAACAGTAATAATTGAGATCCTTCAATAGGTCAGAGTTCCCCAACTTCTAAAGGATACTGTGGCTATTCAGTATCACAGAAGAAGATCAGGAGTGTCTTTTTTAAACTCTGGGAATCAAACTTGTCCCAGTTCTTTTAAATGCATTTTAAAGAAGTGGTTCTGGAACTGCTAGCTCCTATCTGTAAGACAGAAAAAAGAGGCATCCAAAGCCGTGGCTTTTTTCCACCAGAATTGTCCTTCCTTGCTCTAGATGGGTGAGTAGACAGACTCTCCACTGGAGCTTTCCTTCCCTGGCTGGACTTAGTCTTTCGCTTACTGATGCAGGTGTCTTACTCGTCCCTCCCGGTTCTGCCACCAAGGCGGGGTGGAGATGCACCAGGAGGAGACCTGATGACATCCCAAACTGACTTAGCTCCATACCACCAAGACCTTTCTTTGATTCTCCCTTTTCTCTGATGCCACTCAAGGTGAAGCAGAGTAGCTTTCCAGAATGTTTCCCAAGCTAGTACTACTAGGGGAAGCATCCATATCACGTGTGCCTGTGCACATTCCTGAGTACTGTCCTGACTGCAGTAGAAATGGTGAGTCATAAGGGATGAACAACAATCACGATGCCCCTTCTGAGTGTCACCACACCAGCATATGTGATGGCAAAAGAGGTGGCGGAGGTTGGCCAGCGAGAAAAAAGTGATTTTTGTCCTCCAGCTACTAGGACCAATTCTTCCAGTTCATTTCCACAGATTCCACAAAAGGAATATATCTAGGGAATTGAGACAAAAGCCATCAGAGAGCCTTCTCTGGTCTGCTAAGAGCTAGCGCTACCAAAAGAAGAAGCCTGTTGCATTTCCAATCTGAACAGATCCTGCAGTTCCCGATTCATGTCCTCAGAAACCTCATGGTCACCAGTAGTGCTTTTATCCACAGAGACAGGAGACACAGCTGTGACAAGGACTCACTTTCAGGTAGCTGGCCCCTGAGGCAGGCAGCCAAGAGAGTGACCTCTAGCCTGAGAGACATTCCTGGAGCTAGAGCTCTTCCTCAATTCAAAACATGCTGCGGGAGCTAGATTTCCACCTTGCTCCATACGTGCTGCTAGTAACTTTCTAGCAGGCTTGCCTCATCTGGCAAGGCTAAGCACTTCCATACATGGGGTCTAAGCAAAAGTACACAATAACAGCATGGATCACAAGTCCCTTGAAAGTCTATGATCTGACAGATTATGTTAGTAGTTCTAATTTCCCACGCAATCGTGGAATGGTCAAAGAGAGCAGGAAAAAGTAATCGAGAAAGGAAAGTTCAGTCCACATGCTTTGCCCATTTCTGGCTGCTTCCCCAGCAGGGACCTTGGGTGTCTCTTGGCATTGGCAGGTCAGTATAAACCCCCAACAAGGCTCCCCTTTTGGGGGCTGCCTTCAGTCACTAGGCGGCACTGCAAAGCCGCAGAGCAGGGCTCATCACTTGCTTCGCGCAGGGCATGTCATTCATTTACACAGCACGCCGTAGAGTTAGTAAAGCAAAGCAGAAAACATGCATCCTGAGAAAGCACAGAGGCCAGTGCTCGGAGCATTCTTACCTTGTCCTGAAGATCCTGGACGAGCCCCCAAGGTGATAGCTTACAGTGAACGGTGTCGGATTCGTGATCTCCGAAGAAGATTTAACTTCGGGACCAGGGACCAGGCTTGATCACTCAAGAGCTTTTTTATAACAGAGTTTTATTAAAGTGAAAAAGGGACAGAGAAAGCTTCTGACATAAACATCAGAAGGGGGACAGAGAGTGTCCCCCAAGGAGACTATTATTTTTAAAATACCCTTTTTGACATGAAAAGATGCTCAATGTCACTAAGTATTAGAATACTGCAAATCAAAATTACAAAGAGACACTGTCTCACACCTGTCAGAATAGCCAGCTTTAAAAAATCTAATAACAGTGTTGGAGAGGGTGTGGAAAAAAGGGAACCCTCCTACACTGCTGGTGTGTATGTAAGTTGGTGCGGTCACTATGAAAAGTAGTATGGAGATTCTGCAGAAATCTAAAAGCAGAATTACCATATGATCCAGCAATTTCACTACTGGGAATGTAATCCAAACTATAATTCAAAAAGATACATTCACTCCTATGTTCATAGCAGCACTATTCACAATAGCTAAGACATGGAATGGCTGAATGGATAAAGAAGATGTGGTACACATATACAATGGAATACTACTCAGCCTCAAAGCAATGAAACAATGCCATTTGCCACAACATGGATGGACCTGGAGACTATCATACTAAGTGAAGTCAGGCAAAAAGAGAAAGTCAAACACCGTATGACATCACTCACACATGGAATATAAAGTACGGCACAAATCAGCCTATCTGCAAAACAGAAACAGGGTCACAGACATAGAGAACAGACTTGTGTTACCAGTGGAGGGTGGGGAGAGTGGGAGAGGGGTGGACTGGGAGTTTGAGGTTAGTAGATGAAACTATTACATATAGAACAGATTAACAACAAGGTCTTACTGTGCAGCAAGAGAACTATATTCAATATCCTGAGATAAACTATAATAGGAAAGAATATAAAAAGAGATGTATATATGTGTGTATGAGTCACTTTACTGTACAGCAGAAATGAATACAACATTGTAAATCAATTATACTTCAATAATAGAATACCGTTTTTGAATCTAACAAATACTCAGTAAAGTAGATAATTTGGAAACTTCTATGAGAATACATCTTTGGGGATATTATTATTTATAACTTTGAGGATAATTGAAATGCTCAGAGGTGATATGAACTGAAAGCATTACAGATATTAATGAGTTTTAGAATAGACTGGTTTATAGCAGAAGTAACAGAAATGTTGAAAAGTTCTTGCAGATCTCATGAAATGAGGTATCTTAAATACAACATAATCCTCTTTGCCATTACTGAACGTTTAACTTTTGGCCAGGAGTGACATCAGCAATACAGCAGAACAGAAGGTTCCCAGCTTGTATCATCCCCTGGCAAGAGTTATTTGGCAGTGTTCACAGACTATGTTGCCTTTATAGGTAGGAGACTATGAAACCTCAAGGAGGGGCCCAAGACCAAAGAAGTCTATTTTAATAAAGCAGGCCCAAACCAAGGGGTTGATGTCCCTACAGTGGTCTTAACTAGACTCAGAAACAGCTCTGACCCCTGTGGACTTGCCTGAAGCCCCATTCGACCTTGGTTTTGCCACTGGCACAATATGCCAAGTGACATAGAAGTCATGCCTGCCTGTGCCTCCGTAATAGGCCCACAGGCCTTGGTCTTAGCTGTGGGCACTGAAGTAACTCATGATCTGATTCCATCCCCTTCCAGTCACTAACCATAAGCAGTCCTACCAGCCCTGGGACCTGACTGGAAACAGTCTCATTTGCACCCCCAGAGATCCTGAAATGTTTCTGTGATACAGCTCCAGCCCCTCCCCACTGCAGTCAGGGAACAACCCTACCTACCCAGGGAGCTGGTGGGAAACATGACCATCCAGGCCTTCAGAACCATGACCGCAGATCTCAGTTCTGGTTGTGTACCCTGAAGCAGTCCTTGGTTTGGGCCTACTTTGTTTAAAAAAAAAAAAAAAAAGTCTTATTTACAATAGCATCAAAACCAATAATACTTAGGAATAAATTTAACTAAGGAGATAAAATACCTATACACTGAAAACTATATGACACTGATGAAAGATGGAAGAAGACACAAACAGAAAGATATCCCATATTCATGGATTGTAGTGATAAATATTGTTAAAATTCCATACTACCCAAAGAAATCTACAGATTTAGAGCAATCACTTTGGAAATTTCAGTGACATTTTCCAAAGAAATAGAAGTGAGTCAAAATTCATATGGAACCACAAAAAAAACCTGAATAGCCAAAGCAATCTTGAGAAAAAAAGAACTGAAGGCATCACAGTTCCTGACTTCAAACTGTATTACAGCTATCAGACAAAGTAACCAACAAGAATGGTACTGGCATGTAAACAGACACATAGACTAATGGGAGAGAATAAAAAGCACAGAAATAAATCCACATGAATATGGTCAATAAGTCTAAGAAAAGGATGTCAGGAATACATATTGGGAAAAGGATAGTTTCTTTCTCAATGGCATTAAAAAAAAAAAACTAGATAGCCATATGCAGAAAAAATTAGACCCTTGTATTGAAGTGAAGTGAAGTGAAGTTGCTCAGTCGTGTCTGACTCTTTGTGACCCTATGGACTGTAGCCTACCAGGCTCCTCCATCCCTGGGATTCTCCAGGCAAGAATACTGGAGTGGGTTTCCATTTCCTTCTCCAGGAGATCTTCCCAACCCAGGGATCGAAGCTTGTATTACACCATTACAAAAATCAACTCAAAATGGAGTAGACTTAAAAGTAAAACCTCAAACTACTAACTTCTAGAAGAAATTATAGGGAAAAAGCTTCTTAACATTGGTCTCTGCAATGATGTTTTGTATATGATACCAGAAACACAAGCAACAAAAGCAAAAATAAATTTGGCCACCTCATGCGAAGAGTTGACTCATTGGAAAAGATTCTGATGCTGGGAGGGATTGGGGGCAGGAGAAGAAGGGGACGACCGAGGATGAGATGGCTGGATGGCATCACTGACTCGATGGATGTGAGTCTGAGTGAACTCCGAGAGATGGTGATGAACAGGGAGGCCTGGCGTGCTGTGATTCATGGGGTCGCAAAGAGTCGGACACGACTGAGCGACTGAACTGAACTGAACTGATGTCCAACTAAAATCTTCGGCAGAACAAAGGAAATAACAAAATGAAAAAGGAACTTATGAAATAAGAGAAAATATTTGCAAACCATGCAAATAATAATTAGGGATTATAAACCATGATAGGGGGTTCATATCCAAAATATATAAGGGACTCACAACTCAAGAGCAGGAAAATAACCTGTTTTTTTAAATGGGCAAAATATTGGAATAGACATTTTTCAAAGAAGACATACAAATGACCAACAGATATATAAGCATCCCTAACCTTCAGGAAAATGCATAATAAAACAGTGAGCTACCACCTCATACCTGTTAGGATGGTTATTATTTAAAACAAAAAGTGAGATAACAAGTATTATCAAGGCTGGAGAAAAAGGGAACCCTTGTGTGTTGTTGTAAATTGCTATAGCCATTATGGAAAACAGTATGGAGGTTCCTCAAAAAATCTAAAAAGCAACTATAATATGATCCAGCAATCCCACTACTGAGATAGATATCCAAAGAAATGAAGTCAATGTCTGGAAAAGACTTCTGCACCCCATGTTCACTACATTATTCATAATAGCCAAGATGTGGAAACAATCCACGTGTTCACTTAGAAAATATGAAATAGGTACACACACACACACACACACACACACACAGAATTTATTCAGCCTTAAAAAAGTAGGAAATCCTGCCATTTGTGACAATATGAATGAACCTAGAGTACATTATGCTAAAAGTGAAACAAGCCCAACACAGGAAGACAAACATTGTATGACCTCACTTACACAGAATCTAAAAAAGTCTAACTCAGAGAGCCAGAGAGTAGAATATTTGTTGCCAGGGCCTGAGGATGGGAAGAAAAGTGGTTTCAACTTTCAGCATAGTGACTATAGTTAATAATATTGTATTGTATATTTTAAATTTGAAAAGAATAGACGCTAAGTGTTCTCATCACACTGAAAGAAAAAAAAAAAGGTTAACTATGTGAGATGTGAGGTGACAGATCTGTTAACTTGATGTAACAGTCATTTCACAATGAATACGTGTATCAAACTATCACATTTTACACTTTAAATACTACAATTTTTGTCAAGTATGCCTCATAAAAAAAAAAAAAAAAAAAAGACCATTAAATTCAACCATTCAATAGCATTCAGTGAAACAGAATAGTTCTCATCATCTTAGTTAAACATAGCATCACAATACTAGTAGTAAAACAAAAAGGCACACTGCTGGACCCAGTTTCTTGATGTGAAAAAATATCTAGTCTGTCAAGTCTAAGTGTTGATACTGCCTATAGGAGGATAAGAAGAGGAAAAAAAAAAAGATGTGATCCTCTTACCTGAATATACATACACATAGGCATCTCATAGTGTCTTACTTTGCGAAAACATATGGGTGACTGGATGACATTGCCATTCCTTTCAGAAAGGAATGACATTATCCATACTGTTTTTCTCAACTCTTAAAGATCAGGCTTCAGTTTAAATATTGCTGTTTCTCCCTAATTCTATTTCTAAATTACTGGTTGTTCCTTTCAATTGGATTAAAATAAATACAATCTTTATATACGTGGCCATGTATGCTTGCATGTTTCTATGGCCTTGCAAGTGTGGAGAAAACACAGGGAAACCATGGCAGGGCCATTTAAGCATATCTGTTTGGACTTTTAGCAAGTAGGCACTTCACCTGTTTGGGAAGTTGGGCATATTAAAATACTGCATGGATCATTAGTACATTTATATCTCTTGCTATTTTGTGCCCATAAAAGTATATTTACCTATAAAAAAAAAAGCTTTCACTGAAGATGATATTAAACACTCCAAGCTTTCCTTCCAACCCTAAAATAGAACATAAAACATGCCAATTTCTATGGAATGGCAAAGACTGTGTTCACTGTACCATACTGCAGAGAACAGCTACAAAACTTCTCTGCAGTGCAAAGGAGACCATGTTAAGAAATAGTTCTTGCACAGGAACAAGAACAAGCACTTATTGAATATCTTATCTACTACTACTTGGTAGAGCAGATGTGAATTAGGCATTTCATATGCAGCCTCAGTTAATCTTTGCAGTAACTCCTGAGAAGGTTTCCTTACAATTATACTTGAAGGTACTACATACCAGCAAACCTATGATATCACAGTAATTTTTCTTTCTCCTAGAAATTCTGGCTGTCATCACATCTCATCCCCAAAATTATGAAAGTCATAGCATCTTTAAAATCTGAAATAATTTTTATACAGATGTAAAGAACAATGGGATGTGGTGGGCATTGTCCCCGAAATTATAAAATCTAGATTCAACTACCATTTCACTAGTTGTTTCAAAAAAGTCTTGATTTCCTCATGTGTGATTTGTCGATAATAATACTTCTTGACAAGTCTACTCTCCAATACTGATACAATGCAGCTTTTAAATTACAAGACTCTATTCTAACATTTTCACCCTTCCTTTATGTGAAGTGGAGAAGGAAATGGCAATCCACTCCAGTATTCTTGCCTGGAGAATCCCATGGACAGAGAAGCTAGTAGGTTACAGTCCATGGGGTCGCAAAGAGTCGGACACGACTGAGCGACTTCACCTTACCTTACCTTTTATGTGAAGGCTGCCTCTTTTTTGTGATCACCACATGAATCAACAAAAAATAGCTTTGTAAGGTAAATACATGGCCTGATTTCTGAAATAAATAAATAAGAAAAAAAGACAATGAAGGAAATAGCAAATAAATTAACAATTAAACATGGCCATATATTACCCAAGGAATATAAATGGCTAAGCATTTGAGTCATTATGTGCTTATCTTAGTACAAACCCAAGAAATAGGACACTGATAGCTCAGGTATCTTATTAGAAATTTCTCTTCTGCAGAAGGAGGAGAAGATAGCGGGGAGGGGAGGAGAGGAGGACCAGAAGGAGAGAGTAGGACAGGGGGAGGAAGAGGAGGAGATAACAATGACTATATCTGATAAAAGAGAAACATTTGAACACATAGCAAAGGCAAAACAAAACAAAACAAAAAAATATATTGACCCTTCTTAAGTTTTCAATTATAGGCAGTTTCTGAAGCTGCAGCAGATTCCTTGAGTCACCTGTCCAAGTTTCAAAAGATGTGATAAAAAGATCATACTCTTTAAACATATTTTAAAACTTTCATGGTTATATTTGTAATTTTTTCATTATAACAGAGCCTGCTGCTGCTGCTGCTAAGTCACTTCAGTCATGTCCGACTGTATAACCCCATAGACGGCAGCCCACTAGGCTCCTCTGTCCCTGGGATTCTCCAGGCAAGAATCCTGGAGTGGGTTGCCATTTCCTTCTCCAATGCACGAAAGTGAAAAGTAAAAGTGAAGTCGCTCAGTCGTGTCCGACTCTTAGCGACCCCATGGACTGCAGCCTCCCAGGCTCCTCTGTGCATGGGATTTTCCAGGCAAGAGCACTGGAGTGGGGTGCCATTGCCTTCTCCAGTAACAGAGCCTGCAATAGATTAATTAAAATACCCACTACACATGTTTCTGTATTGCCTCCAGTAATATTGCCATTCCTCACCATGACTCTTCACCCAGACATGTCACCCACTACCTTACTTCCCTTCAACATGTGTTAAAGTTGACTGCATTTTAGTCTACCATCATCTTGCTTGGTGTTTTGTATGTTATCCTAGCTTCCACTCTTTTTCTTTTGACAATTTAAGATAGTCTTAACTCTGAGGTCAGTAGCTATTCAGATTTATCTTTTGTTTCCACTTACTAATTGATATAAAAATGGTTCATAAACGAAGAAGCAATGTATTAGTGTAAGGGAGTGGTGTATGATGGAACAATACATCTGTCCATTGGGACCTCTCTATAGAATTTAAATCTACCAGTTATTATTTTTGATTTCCATATGGTTCTTAGAAAACATAACTGAAAGTGCTAATGAACAGTTCCCATGCTGAGTACTGCCTTCAGGAAATGTTCATTTTGGTCCTCAAAGCAAGCAGGAAAGCTGTACAGACACTCCTCATGGGTGGGTTTATTCTTAGCATTATTTTAAGAGGATTTTTTTATATTTGTTTCCCACTTTCTAATATACCAGCTTTAAAGTCCATTCTGATGGGCTGAACAAGCCACTTAGCCTTTCTTCTGTAAATTCTCACTGGAATATTAAAAGCATTTATGTACTTAAAATTTTGAAGTGTTCTAAAATATAATTAGTGTGATCTGAGATAAGTACACATAATGAGAAAGATGAGATATGTTTATCTCAATTTCCTTCAAGGTCAATTGATTTTTTTTTTAAGTTCTAGATTTTCAAGGGCCAATTCTATAACTACAAGTAAAGAAAAATAAAGAAGCTGGAAGTTTCCTTGTAATGTAGTAAAACAAACTTCAGAAGCCAAAGGTCTGGATTTGAATCTCTGCACATCACTGACTAACTTTAGCTTTCACAAGTCATTTAACTTCTCTTCCTCAGTTACTGTAGCTCTGAACAAGGGATAACAAATCTTCCTCAACACTTGTAAAGAGGGTGAAAGGATATTATTAATATGAAAGAGTTTTGCAAATGGAAAGTATCTGTGCAAATCTTAACCTTAAAGTCCCAATTGCGTTTTATTTCCAAACATATCAGGTGACCAACCTGAAATTTTACAAGATTCTTTTCATGAGCGCGTGCTATAGTTAACAGCATTCGTTGACAGAGTGAAAACTATTTTGCTAGTCTCCATGGGGATGTTTGTTTTTAGTCTCCTAATTTGTTTTCTTTACACACAAAAAAATTTCCACACAAGTAGCCTAAAAAGTGAGCTAGTTTAAGACCAATACTAAAACTGAGGAAGTCTAGGGAAATACAAGTTCCTGGTAGATGCTACTTGTCCAAAAATGTTAGAAATAATTAACTTTAAGGAAAAATAGAGGACTGCCCACAATTCCAAATTAACCAACACCATTTCAAGGGACTAAAACCATTGCCATTCATTCTGCTTCACATAGGCTAAAGTGTAAAATTGATGTTTGGGTCTTATTCTCAATAACTTCCTCAATGTTTTCTCACACTCCAAGTCCTAAAGGTCTTCCCAGATATACCTGGGGAAGTCACAAAAAGGCCATTTTATATAGGGCTACAAATAGCAGGGGACAAACCTGGAGCAGACCAGTTTCTGTCAGAGCAAGTAAAAAACATGGCTTAGAGCCCCACACTTATTTATTTTACAGCTCTTGCCAGTCTATGCTTGATATTTAAAAGTTTTTCTTTGCTTCTTTTCCAGATAGAACTCTGTTGTTAGGTGAGTCTGACTTGCTCTCATTCTGTTTACCTTAAAGGAGCAGAATTTGTACCTTACAAATAAAAATACCACTCTCCTATCCATTTTACTTTTCACAGTTTATGAATATGTATTTCAAGGATATGGATATTTTCATGAATATCCTATGAATATTTTATGTCAATATTCTGGTACCACAGAGTACCAGCCTCAACAAGTATTTACAAATTCTAGGGTTGTACTGTTAACTGGTGTATTTACCCAAACTCTTTCTCATTTTCTCCTCTGTTGCTATGGCAAGAATTCCTCATGCTTATCCTGTGACCTTTCCTGATTTTTCGTAGAAGTCTAAAGAGCAGCCATATGTTAAGTTAGTTAAAGAGAGGCTTTTTAGTGACCCTGCCTGTGCTCTACTCACAGATCTTAGCTGCCAGTATATATTTTGTGTGAATCTTCTTCACTGGAAGAAATCCAGACCATGTGCCTTTCCTAGGTGATCTGAGGCAAAATAATTCTGTAATTAGATAAAAGTCGTCTTATTAACAATTATGAAACCTTTGGTAGCAAATGGGACTTTCCCATAGAAGACAGTAAATATCACAGCAGTATTTGATGGGCTTTTTTTTTTTTTTTTTTTACTGTTTCATAATAAGAGATTAGGGGATAAGAAACCTAATATATAACCTTAGTATATATTTAACCTTTTTGCTTCTTTAGACTTTTATTTTCCATAAACTTTCCTTAAAGAACCTGTTCAATGCGTACGGGCTCTGGAAAAGTTTTTAGCTTCTGTGGAAAGAAAATAATATGAGAATAGCATTGATAAGTCACATATACAGATCAAAAAAAGAAAGGGGAAAGGTATTTTGGGTTTAAGAGAAAGGGCAAAAGATGGTGTGATATAATGCAAATTATTAAACATGTCCCATGTGCCTCTTCGGAGAAGGCAATGGCAACCCACTCCAGTACTCTTGCTTGGAAAATCCCATGGATGGAGGAGCCTGGAAGGCTGCAGTCCATGGGGTCGCTAAGAGTCGGACACGACTGAGTGACTTCACTTTCACTTTTCACTTTCATGCATTGGAGAAGGAAATGGGAACCCACTCCAGAGTTCTTACCTGGAGAATCCCAGGGACGGAGGAGCCTGATGGGCTGCCGTCTTTGGGGTCGCACAGAGTCGGACACGACTGAAGCGACTTAGCAGCAGCTTGTGCCTCTTTATCTTCTTTCTTATAGTTAGAACTTTCATGCAGATTTTGACTATTTACTTGTATACGCGCGCATGCTAAGTAGCTTCAGTCCTGTCCGACTCTGTGAAACACTATGGACTGTAGGCTGCCAGGTTTCTCAGTCTATGGGATTCTCCAGGCAAGAATACTGGAGTGGATTACCATACCCTTCTCCAATTTACTTGTACAGTGGTTCTCAAACTATTATTCTGACTCCATTATATTTTTAAATATTATTGAGGGGCCAAAAGATTCTTTTTTTGCTTTATGTGAGTTACTTAGAAATGTTTACCATATTAAAAATTAAAATGTAGAAACTTAAAAATACGTAATTACTCACTTAAGAATAATACACTCATTACATGCTAACATAAAATGCATATTTTATGAAAAATAAGTATATTTTAAATGCATACAGGAGTAACATTGCTTTTTTTTTTTTTTTTTTACTGTTTCATAATAAGAGATTAGGGGATAAGAAACCTAATATATAACCTTAGTATATATTTAACCTTTTTGCTTCTTTAGACTTTTATTTTCCATAAACTTTCCTTAAAGAACCTGTTCAATGCGTACGGGCTCTGGAAAAGTTTTTAGCTTCTGTGGAAAGAAAATAATATGAGAATAGCATTGATAAGTCACATATACAGATCAAAAAAAGAAAGGGGAAAGGTATTTTGGGTTTAAGAGAAAGGGCAAAAGATGGTGTGATATAATGCAAATTATTAAACATGTCCCATGTGCCTCTTCGGAGAAGGCAATGGCAACCCACTCCAGTACTCTTGCTTGGAAAATCCCATGGATGGAGGAGCCTGGAAGGCTGCAGTCCATGGGGTCGCTAAGAGTCGGACACGACTGAGTGACTTCACTTTCACTTTTCACTTTCATGCATTGGAGAAGGAAATGGGAACCCACTCCAGAGTTCTTACCTGGAGAATCCCAGGGACGGAGGAGCCTGATGGGCTGCCGTCTTTGGGGTCGCACAGAGTCGGACACGACTGAAGCGACTTAGCAGCAGCTTGTGCCTCTTTATCTTCTTTCTTATAGTTAGAACTTTCATGCAGATTTTGACTATTTACTTGTATACGCGCGCATGCTAAGTAGCTTCAGTCCTGTCCGACTCTGTGAAACACTATGGACTGTAGGCTGCCAGGTTTCTCAGTCTATGGGATTCTCCAGGCAAGAATACTGGAGTGGATTACCATACCCTTCTCCAATTTACTTGTACAGTGGTTCTCAAACTATTATTCTGACTCCATTATATTTTTAAATATTATTGAGGGGCCAAAAGATTCTTTTTTTGCTTTATGTGAGTTACTTAGAAATGTTTACCATATTAAAAATTAAAATGTAGAAACTTAAAAATACGTAATTACTCACTTAAGAATAATACACTCATTACATGCTAACATAAAATGCATATTTTATGAAAAATAAGTATATTTTAAATGCATACAGGAGTAACATTGTTTTACATTTTTGTGAATCTCTTTAATATATGGCATTATAAAAGAAAATTGGGATCTCATATCTAATTCTGCATTCAATCTGTTGCACCATGGTTGAACTATATGAAGAAATCCAGTCTGACACAAGACGTATTGTTAGAAAAGGAAAGAGAAGGCTAACAGACTTTTCAGATGATCCTCAATATTCTTTTTTGATACTTTGATAATTTTTAAGTAGTAGTTTCTTAAAAATTAATTGCAATCAGAATTTTGAAGCCATATCAATCAACTTGCACCATGTTTCATAAAAAGCCAGTGGTCTTCCTTATACTTTGAATGGATTATTTACTCATGCATGAGTTAGTAACATCCTACATTGGTTATTTGGGAAATAATGCATCACATGCAGATTTCTATTATGTAATAGTAAATTTTAAAAATCGCACATGTTTATATCACTAATATCAGAAGTCTTTAAGCATTGGGTGGCCATCATTCTCACAGTGACAGATATAAGTTTTCCAAAATTCTAATTTTTACTTGAAAGTTCAAACTTCTATCACTGGCAATAAATACTGTCAGTTATGTTCCTTTAAGTGACAGGCACACTCATTTCGTTTTCAAGAAATGTCTGCCAAATTCCAAGTCTGATAATCATAGTTTGTTAGTTGTTCTTCCAAGTGAAACATGATGTTCCATGGAAATAGCAGATAAGTCAGCTCACAAATGCAAACAATGGCATGCGTGCACAAGTGCTTTTCCTCAAAGCAACCATCATACTTTGTTATGCTGGAAAAAAGAGTTTTCTGCATATGTCCCATTTTGTCACACCAAATATTAAAAATCCACACACTCAAGGATAGAGACTGGTAATGTGGGGAATGGCAAGTGCATACAATGGTGAAGAATATATTCAATTTGTGCTACAACAGTTTGCTACTACTGATTTGATTCCTGCAAGAGAGCCAGAAGTTTTACACACCATGTTGCTTTTGCAACATCAGTGCAAATGTCGACACAGTGAAAAATGAAAATAGTATCTTAAAATATTATTATAAAAATAGCAATAATATTGTAAAACCCACTTGTAATCTGCAGACCACACTTTGAGAATCACTATGCCAATTTATAGCATCCTTAGGATCCTTCCAGGTTTTATATCTCTCATCTTCCTTCAGAATAGTTACAATGATTGTGTTCCTTATTTTTTAATTGGAGGAAATTGCTTTACAATGTGTTGGTTTCTGCCATACAACAATGCAAACCAGCCATAATTGTACATAGATCACCTCCCTCTTGAGCCTCCCTCTCCTCTTCCCATTTCACCCCTCTATATCTTCTTAAAAAATGATTCTATCATATGCTTGCCTAGTAATCCCTAAAGTCTTAGTAATTTCTTCCAAAAAAGTAAAGGTCTTTAACGAACAAATCCTTAATAGGATTCTGTCTTCCCCTATAGTGAATTTATTACTTTAGCTAAGCAAATTTACATGACGGTTTTTAATATGGTTTACCATCTCTTATCACCAAGTCATTTGAGGGTCACTCTTTCAATTTGTATTTTCTACCTCTCTTCCCTAAATGTTATCACTTCAAAGTGAGCTCAAGACTTACTTCCTCCTGACATCTTTCCAAAGTTTGCATTTTTCTGTCATTGCAGATCCTTTACACAATTTTTTCCATCTCCTTTGTATGCATACCACAATTGTTTAAAGTTTTAGTTTATTTACTGTTCTTTATTTGTATATTTTTATAATTTTTCACAATTGGATTAAAACTTCTTTTGGAGGGTAGTTACTTAGTACCTATTACTGCTTTTTAAATAAGCAAACAAACAAACAAAAACCCTCCAAAATATATGCTGTTACATTATATTCACAGAAATGGCAGCACTTTAAAAGATATCTGAAAAAATACATTCTTTCCAAAGTAATGGGAGATGCTACTTTATTTGGCACAAGTCACAACAGGTTGCAAATTCAGTACTTTGCGCCAAAGAGAACAAGCTAGCAAGATGGAAGATTTAGTCATCTTTGTCAACAAAGAGAGAGTTAATAAACATATTAGAAAACCTCTTTGGGTTTCAAAGAGAAACCATTAACATTCTCATTCATAGGATTAGTAATTAGACTTCCCTAATTGGAGTCACTTTGAGTAAAGGTAATTTGGCCTATAAGTAATCACTGTATTCAAACTTGAGAGCCTTTCCCATAATCAAAGTCAATATCCAATTCAAATTTGGGCTTTCAATTCGTAAACTATAATACAGTATATAATCTAGGGGTTTAGCCGAAAAGGCCACTCTATACATATAATAAATGCAATGCTCAGTGTGATACATTTCCACTAATTCTGTTAATTCAACAAAGGAAAATCACAATTGTCAGAAGTTCAATTGTTTCATCAAGCATAAGAGTCACATTTTTTATCCTTTGGTATAGGAGCAAAAGGGGGTTGTATAGTACATAAAATATTGTTTATGGAAGCCATTTATTTAGTCACCAGACCAAAAAATCATGATGTTAATATAAACAATTTTAATACTTAATATACAAATAGTTTTGATTTAGCGATCCAAAGTCCCTCCACTCCTCATAGTTTGAAAGAAATAAGCATGCTGTTTCATTATCCAGTAAAACTATATAGTAGAATTCACTATAATTTCTCAATTCATTTTAAAGATTCCTGCATAACTGCTGGTTGAAGACAGCATGAAAAAATAATAGAATGCAGGCAGACATTTATTTCCATAAACAAGGCTACTTAAAATACTGGTTTAAGTATGTATTTACCATTCTGGATCTTTTCTTTAGAAACCTGTACAGTGCCTGGAACATGGTTTACTTTCAATAATAACATGGTTTACTTTCAAATAACACACAAGGGGATTCCCATAAGGATAACTGCAGATCTTTCAATAGAAACTCTTCAGGCGAGGAGGGAATGGCAAGACATACTTAAAGTGATGAAAGAAAATAACCTACAGCCCAGATTATTGTACCCAGCAAGGATCTCATTCAAATATGAAGGAGAAATCAAAAGCTTTACAGATAAGCAAAAACTGAGAGAATTCAGCACCACCAAACCAGCTCTCCAACAAATGCTAAAGGATATCCTTTAGACA
>SJYT01038060.1:33583-66488 GCA_006410635.1 Cephalophus harveyi | reverse complement strand
AGGATTTGAAATAGCTCAACTGGAATTCCATCACCTCCACTAGCTTTGTTCATAGTGATGCTTTCTAAGGCCCACTTGACTTCACATTCCAGGATGTCTGGCTCTAGGTGAGTGATCACAGCATTGTGATTATCTGTATCATTAAGATCTTTTTTGTACAGTTTTTCTGTGTATTCTTGCCACCTCTTCTTAATATCTTCTGCTTCTGTTAGGTCCAGACCATTTCTGTCCTTTATTGAGCCCATCTTTCCATGAAATATTCCCTTGGTATCTCTAATTTTCTTGAAACGATCTCTAGTCTTTCCCATTCTGTTGTTTTCCTCTATTTCTTTGCATTGATCGCTGAGGAAGGCTTTATTATCTCTTCTTGCTATTCTTTGGAACTCTGCGTTCAGATGCTTATGTCTTTCCTTTACTCCTTTGCTTTTCACTTCTCTTCATTTCACGGCTATTTGTAAGACTTCCCCAGACAGCTATTTGGCTTTTTTGCATTTCTTTTCCATGGGGATGGTCTTGATCCTCTCTCCTATACAATGTCACGAACCTCCGTCCATAGTTCATCAGGCACTCTATCAGATCTAGTCCCTTAAATCTATTTCTCACTTCCACTGTATAATCATAAGGAAATTGCTCAAACAACTGCACAATTGCAGTCATCTCACACTCTAGTAAAGTAATGCTCAAAATTCTCCAAGCCAGGCTTCAACAATACGTGAACCATGAACTTCCAGATGTTCAAGCTGGATTTAGAAAAGGCATAGGACTCAGAGTTCAAATTGCCAACATTTGCTGGATCATCAAAAAAGCAAGAGAGTTTCAGAAAAACATCTACTTCTGCTTTATTGACTATGCCAAAGCCTTTGACTGTGTGGATCACAATAAACTGTGAAAAGTTCTGAAAGAGATGGGAATACCAGACAATCTAACCTGCCCCTTGAAAAATCTGTATGCAGCTCAGAAAGCAACAGTCAGAACTGGACATGGAACTGCAGAATGGTTCCAAATAGGAAAAGGAGCACGTCAAGGCTGTATATTGTCACCCTGCTTATTTAACTTCTATGCAGAGTACATCATGTGAAACCCTGAGTTAGAAGAAGCACAAGCTGGAATCAAGATTGCTGGGAGAAATATCACTAACCTCAGATATGCAGATGACACCACCCTTATAGCAGAAAGTGAAAAAGAACTAAAGAGCCTCTTGATGAAAGTGAAAGAAGAGAGTGAAAAAGTTGGCTTTAAGTTCAACATTCAGAAACGAAGATCATGGCATCTGGTCCCATCACTTCATGGGAAATAGATGGGGAAACAGTGAAAACAGTGACAGACTTTATTTTCTTGGGCTCCAGAATCACTGCAGATGGTGACTGTAGCCATGGAATTAAAAGACACTTGTTCCTTGGAAGGAAAGTTATGACTAACCTAGATAGCATATTGAAAAGCAGAGACATTACTTGGCCAACAAAAGTCTGTCTAGTCAAAGTTATGGTTTTTCCAGTAGTCATGTATGGATGTGAGAGTTGGACTATAAAGAAAGCCAAGTGCTGAAGAATTGATGCTTTTGAACTGTGGTATTTGAGAAGACTCTTGAAAGTCCCTTGGACTGCAGGAGATCCAACCCGTCCATCCTAAAGGAAATCAGTCGTGAATATTCATTGGAACGACTGATGTCGAAACTGAAGTTCCAATACTTCAGCCACCTGATGCAAAGAACTGACTCATTTGAAAAGACCCTAATGATGATGGAAAGATTGAAGGCAGGAGGCAAAGGGGATGAGAGAGGATGAGATGGTTCGATGGCATCACTGACTCAATGGACATGAGTTTGAATAAACTCCAGTAGTTAGTGATGGACAGGGAGGCCTGGCATGCTGCAGTCCATGGGGTCACAAAGAGTCAGACATGACTGAGCCACTGAACTGAACTGAACTGAGGTTTATCATGGTTTTCCTTACAAGGAACAAGCGTCTTTTAATTTCATGGCTGCAGTCACCATCTGCAGTGATTTTGGAGCCCAGGAAAACAAAGCCTTTCACTGTTTCCATTGTTTCCCCATCTATTTGCTATGAAGTGATGGGACTAGACGCCATGATCTTCACTTTTTGAATGGCGAGTTTTAACCCAGCTTTTCACTCTCTTCTTTCCCTTTCATCAAGAGGCTCTTTAGTTCCTCTTTGCTTTCTGCCATAAGTGTAGTGTCATCTGTGTATCTGTGGTATTGATATTTCTCCCAGCAATTTTGATTCCAGCCATTCTAACTGTTACTTTTTGACCCTCACAGATTTCTCAGGAGGCAGGTCAGGTGGTCTGATATTCCCATCTTTTGTAGAATTTTCCACAGTTTGTTGTGATCTGTACAGTCAAAGGCTTTGGTGTAGTCAATAAAGCAGAAGTAGATGTTTTTCTGGAACTCTCTTGCTTTTTTGATGATCAGAGGATGCTGGCAATTTGCTTTCTGGTTCCTCTGCTTTTTCTAAATCCAACTTGAATATCTGGAAGTTCTCAGTTCATGTACTGTTTTGGCCTAGCTTGGAGAATTTTAAGTATTACTTTGCTAGCATGTGAGATGAGTGCAGTTGTGTGGTAGTTTCACATTCTTTGGCATTGTCTTTTTTGGGGGATTAGGATGAACATTGACATTTTCCTGTCCTGTGGCCACTGCTGAGTTTTCCACATTTGCTGGCATACTGAATGAAGCACCTCAACAGCATCATCTTTTAAGATTTGAAATAGCACAACTGGAATTCCATCACCTCCACTGGCTTTGATCATAGTGATGCTTCCTAAGGTTCAGTTGACTTCCCATTCCAGGATGTCTGGCTCTCTGAGTGATCACATCACTGTGATTATCTGGGTCCTTAAGATATTTTGTGTATGATTCTTCTGTGTATTCTTGCCATCTCTTATTATCTTCTGTTTCTCAATGTTCCATACAGTTTCTGTTCATTATTGTGCCCATCTTTGTATGAAATGTTCCCTCAATATCTCTAATTTTCTTGAAGAGATCTCTATTCTTTCCCATTTTACTGTTTTCCTCTATTTCTTTGCATTTATCACTGAGGAAGCCTTTCTTATCTCTCCTTGCTATTCTTTGGAACTTGCATTCAGATGCATATATCTTTCTTTTTCCCCTTTGCCTTTAGCTTCTCTTCTTTTCTCAGCTATTTGTAAGGCCTCCTCAGACAACCATTTTGCCTTTCTTTTTCTTGGGGTTGGTCTTGATCACGGCCTCCTGTACAATTTCATGAACTTCCTTTCACAGTTCCTCAGGCATGCTGTCTATCAGATCTAATCCCTTGAATCTTTTTGTCATTTCCATGTATAATAGCAAGGGGTTTCATTTAGATCATATCTGAATGATTAATGGGTTTTCATACTTTCTTCAATTTAAGTCTGAATTTGGCAATAAGGAGCTCCTGATCTGAGCCACAGTCAGCTCCCCATCTTGTTTTTGCTGACTGTATAGAGTGTCTCTATCTTTGGCTGCAAAAAATATAATCAATCTAATTTCATTATTGACCATCTGGTGATGTCCATGTGTAGAGTGTCTCTTCTGTTGTTGGAAAAGAGTGTTTGCTATGACCAGTATGTTCTCTTCACAAGACTCTGTTAGCCTTTGCCCTGCTTCATTTTGTACACCAAGTCCAAATTTACCTGTTGCTCCAGACATCTCTTGACTTTCAATGTTTTCATTCCAATCCCCTATAATGAACAATGCCTAATCAAGTAGTTAACATTTTCCATTTTGGGGTGGTTTTAGTTCCAACCAGTCCATTCTGAAGGAGATCAGCCCTGGGATTTCCTTGGAAGAAATGATGCTAAAGCTGAAACTCCAGTACTTTGGCTACCTCATGCGAAGAGTTGACTCATTGGAAAAGACTCTGATGCTGGGAGGGATTGATGCTGGGAGAAGGGGACAACAGAGGATGAGATGGCTGGATGGCATCACGGACTCGATGGATGTGAGTCTGAGTGAACTCTGGGAGTTGGTGATGGACAGGGAGGCCTGGCGTGCTGCGATTCATGGGGTTGCAAAGAGTTGAACACGACTGAGCGACTGAACTGAACTGAACTAGTTCTGAGGAAGAATATTGCTGTGTGTATCCCTTGAGTTGGACCCAGGACCCTGCCCCTAGGCTGCACCATGGTTTCTTGGCTGCTCCTCCTGTGTCTGTCTATCTCCTCCCTTCCCTGAATAGCAAGTGTTTGAACCTGCCCTTTGGAACTCAGGGAAAGTCATGGAAGCTGAAGTCTATTCCATACAAACAAGAAATGGGTGACAGAGAAAGGCTTCCATGGCTAGGAGCCCCATGGTGTCCTGCTTAGTTTCATAAGTGGATAATGAAAATATGCTTTCCTAGTAATTATTGCGGGGAAGGCAATGGCACCCCACCCCAGTACTCTTGCCTGGAAAATCCCATGGACGGAGGAGCCTGGTAGGCTGCAGTCCATGGGGTCGCTAGGAGTCGGACACGACTGAGCGACTTCACTTTCACTTTTCACTTTCATGCATTGGAGAAGGAAATGGCAACCCACTCCAGTGTTCTTGCCTGGAGAATCCCAGGGATGGGGGAGCCCGGTGGGCTGCCATCTATGGGGTGGCACAGAGTCGGACACGACTGAAGCGACTTAGCAGCAGCAGCAGCAGTAATTATTGAAATGAGTCTCTTTTGTCAACCCAGAAAATGTTTTTCTATTCAAAGAGAATAAGTTCCAGCTTTTATCTTTTTGTTTTTTGCTTTCTACAGGTGGCAAATGCAACAGTTCAGAGAAGCACTGAGGCGAAAACACAGCCCATAGCTTAGGCAATCCAATGACAAATGAAGTCCTGTGAGAGAAATGCCAGAAAAATGGGCAAAGTCATGAGCTATTCTTGAGTGTGTTCAATTCAAATGCAAACTCATTATTAATTTGGTTGAAAAATAAATTTTAACATGTATTCACATGTTCCTGAAAAATTAATCTAAGAAAGAAATGGAAAATTTTATCTGAACCAAACTGGGGATTACAACCCAGTAACAGCCTCTCAGAAAGCTCCAAGAACTGTTCCTCCTCTTAGAAATCAAGGCACATTTATATGTTTTTGAGACAGATGGCTGTACATTAAATGACAAATTGGGCTGATCTCCATCTCAACAAGTAACTGAAATTATTTCTCCTTTCCCTTTAAAGTGTTTATGACCACGTTGAATCTAGAGCAAGTTTTTTTGCAGACACTGAGTCCACCATCTCTCCATGTGGCAATTCTGACTCCATGTTGAAACTGTTTCTTTAATTTGCTTTTCATTGCTTTTGTTATTATAATCATACATAATGGCCTACCTCAGAGAATCCTGCCCCTCTGACTGACTGTTTAGGTGCTGTTGTTCAGAAGCCCATCCACTTATAGATGGCAGGAAGGGAGAAATTTGCACGCCCTCTGCCTGAGGTTTCCCTGATAGCTTAGATGGTAAAGAATGTCTACAACACGTGAGACCTGGGTTTGATCCCTGGATGGTAAGGATCCCTTGGAGAAACAAATGGCATCCCACTATAGTATTCTTGCCTGGAGAATTCCATGGACAGAGGAGCCTGGCAGGCTACAGTCCATGGGGTCGCAAAGAGCCAGACACGACTGAGCAACTAACACATTAACCTGCTTAAGGCTTGCCATTCTAGGAGATATTTGCAAGATTGATGGCCTTTTTACCTTGTTTCCTCCCCTCCCCTCATCTCTGATCTATATTAGAACCTGGCATGCAGACCCCGTTAAGATGGTTATCTTGAGAAATTAGTCTGCCATCTTCTTGGTCAGCTGGATTTTCAAATACAGTCGTATTCCTTGCTTCAACATATTGTCTGTCAGTTTTACTGGCCCGTAGCACAGTGAACAGAGGGAGCTTGGACTCGTTAGCATCCTCATTGCTGGTATATTGGTTAAAAGTAACTTTCTACCAATATTAACCTCTCTCAGGTTTGATTTGGGAGCTGTGATCAGCCAGACCTGGATTTGGGAACATGATGCTGGATTACGTGGTGAAAGTGGGAACCACAGTGGGCCGTTTCAGAAGGAGTTGAAGCCAGGGAAGAGCTGAAGCTATTACAAGAGATGATGACCAGTCAAGAGGTTGATAGGTCTCTCCCACTGTCGCTCACTCCACAGTTTGGTTTTTTAATATCATTGCTTCACAAAGTCCAACAGGAAGCCTGTTCATGAAATGTACTTCTCAGGGATTGAGCTGATGACATGCTTATGATTTCCTCCTTCCTTTTCCGTTTTTTTTAAATTTCACACAATAATTTTAAATTTAAATTTAATTATTTTAAAGCATTTTTGGCTGTGCTGGGTCCTCGTTGCTGTGTCGGGGCTTTCTCTAGTTGCGATGAGTGGGGGCTACTTTTGTTGTGTGACCCAGGATTCTCATTGCAGGGGCTTTTCTTACTGTGGAGTATGGGCTCTAGGATGCTGCAGACTCCTTAGTTGCAGCACAGGGCTCAGTGGCCTAGGGGCATGTGGAGTCTTCCTGGAGCAAGGATCAAACCTTGTCCCCTGCATTGGCAGGTGGGTTCTTAATCACTGGACCACCAGGGGAGTTCCTTCCTTTTCTTTTGACCTCTCAAAATACCTGAATACTATAATAAAATTTTTCATTTTGAAGTAGAAGCAATACAGGTTAGCATTTTTCAGTATTTATTTCACTGACTTTATTTCATGATCTTCCTTCTGAAGAATGCTAACAAACTTGCATTGTAAAAATTATAATATTGCATAGTTAATTGCGACAGATGATTCAGAACATGAGTCTGTCTATTGTTTTCCATTTGAAGTAAATCCTTGAGAAGAAATTGAAACTCTTCCCTTAAAAGAGAATTTTACTTTGAGAATGGCCAGGCCATTTCTCAGATTGTTTGTTTGTTTGTTTTGTAACTCATGCTAGTCATTTCCCCATTGATTTAAGCTTCAGGGTGTCCTATTATCATTAAATACTGTTTCTTCTCCCAAAAACTCTGCAAATACAGAAGTGTGGGGTTTGGAAAATTCCTAAGAATCTTCTCTATTGATCATCAAGTTTGTAAAGCAACTCCCAGAATCATCAAGCCAAGTTTAACTTAACTGGGTAGAGAGATGAAAACTTGGCGCAGCTAAATTTTGCATATGATAAACTTTTAGATAATTTCCCCGAAAGAGATTGAAGTCTTTCTGAATGATGTATTCTCGGTTGCATTTATCTATTAGGCTGCTCTTTGTTCTGTGCCTATACATATATAAAGCTTATGTTGGAGAAGAGAAAGCCTGCTTTCTGTGAATATAAAACAAGGTATGCAATAAAATAGTCATAACACCAAACTTCTGTACATGCATTTTCTAGAATGCCAAATATAATGAACATTCCAATTAGAACTGAGTTTGATTCTTTTTTATCCATTCATATTTCACATTACCTGTATGTGTGCATGCTATACATAGCTACCCTTTTCTCATGTAAACGTCAATTGTCTTAGAAGAATTTTTAAATTCCCTTTGCAAATTCTTACAGCCTTTTAGTGTTGAATAAGTCCTCACTGACATTTACAAGTCATACGATTTACAAGCATGCACTGTGGTCTTCATGTTTATTTCCCATTCATTGCAATAAAATGTGACGTTTAAGGCTCTATTGATTATTGCTGCAGTAGCAAGTGACACTTTTAATGAGTGATTTTCTTTTCTAAGCTTCATTCTGGATGCACGTTGCACACTAAACAATATTCTGGGTTAAAAAATATTTATTTGCATCTGATAATAAATTCAAGGCAAGCTACTTCTTCAGTTTATAAAAAAGTATAACATTAGTGCAAACAATATTACTAATATTGAGATGTAAAGTAGACTGTGTTTCCAATGACACCAATTTATAGTGGGAAAGACATTTCCTCCCAAGTGTTGAAATCATTAAAAGTTTATCATTTACTTGGTGAATCTATAAGTCAAAGTTAACATACTTTCTCTATTTATATGCAGGTTATATGAGCTGTGGGGGTGGATATTTTGTGCTTGGTTTTAAACAACTCCTTGCAGCACGGAATGAAGGAGAAAAGAAGAAATATTTTAATGCTAATTTAAGAAGTTTAGAAATTGAATTTGTGTCCTTTAATCAAAACTTTTTTTAGTCATTTGATTACAATGATAATAAAAAGTTCCTTATAAAATAAAGGCCTTTTACTTAATTGTATGCATGCTTAATTAAATTTGAAACTCCCAAGAAACAGCTAAAGTTGAATTTGTTTATTTTGAAATGTTCACTCATTTTTATTGCATTTTATTTTTTGACTGTATCATCATAAAAATTCATGACTGATTCTAAAGTGTAAAGCAACTTAGATATGGCCTTCTTGATATCAGGAAGCTCCCAAATCTTTACTATCCTGCACCTGAGACCTTAAATATGACCATTCATATTTTTTTCAAATAAGCATTCCCAGAAGAAAATGCACACACTACTTCCCCATTAGACTTTATCAGTTTTTATTTTTTCAGCTAATGATTCATTGTTTTCTTTCTAGTTTGACAACTTGCTGAGAGAAGCTCCTTGTAGAATGGGGGCTCTGGAGAGCAGCTAGAAACATTCAGCACAAGAGCTCTATCTGTGAATGCCTCGTGTTAGAGAGAGGCCAACGTGAGCTTTCTCATAGCCAGTGGGTATGGATATTCATATCCATAAGGCAGTGGTGTATGGGTAGTGTTTGGAACAGTAAGATAAAGATGAGAAAGAAGATCAAAGAGAGTAGAAGGCAAGGGTCAGCATGAACACATCCCATCAGCCGATATCACACACTTCAGGTTTAGTCCCAGTGCTGATGCCATAACACGGATCTTGGTGCCAGAAGCTAAGAAATGAGTAAAGAGGAGAACATCACGATGTCACAGATATGGAGCAACGACTATGACAGAAGAAAAAGTTGTACAATGTGGTTAATTCGAATCGGTGTTGAATTTGAATCTATCTCTTCCCCCTAAGACATCCAAACAAATCCAAGCCAAGTTAATAAAGTCCTGGCAACCTTAAGTTGGAGGCTGTAAGTGGCATATAGGAATAAAGAAGCAACTTCAATACTTTCTTAGGTTTGGATGTTAAAATTTACTTGATTTTCTTATTTAAAAGCAGAGTTCCTTAAGGGTTTTAAAGTGAACAACGTGAAAAATAATTGCTTACAGTCAATCTTCGGCTTTCAGCTTTCTCTGTTAAATGCTTGTATTTATCTGATTAGGCACCTATAACAATACTGACAATCATTATACATTCTTTGTCATCCTATGTCTTTGGGAGATGATACAAATATATTCATGTTAATAGGTGTACATGTGAATCTATTTCAGAAGAAGTTTAAAAAAATAAAATTTCAGGAACCAAACCATATAATGTAAGATTAAATCTGCTCTATACCACATGAATGTCTGCAATGACTGTATATTTCATTATTTTCTTCAATTTGTTAAATGTAGCATAATGCCTATGAAAGTGAAATTCACTCAGTCATGTCCGACTCTTTATGACCCCATGGACTGTATGGCCCATGGAATTCTCCAGGCCAGAATACTAGAGTGGGTAGCCTTTCTCTTCTCCAGGGGATCTTTGAACCCCAGGATCTAGGTCTCCTGCATTGCAGGCAGATTCTTTACCAGCTGAGCCACATGGGAAGCCCATAGTGCCCATAGACAATGATTTTATGCATTTGTTCAGCAAGCATGCCCTGAGTGAATAATAGGCACCAGGAATTGAATCAGATGCTGCAGACAACAGCAAACCAGACACACAATACCTGACCTCAAAGAGATTACAGTCTGCTGGGACATAAATACAGTCAAGGGTAGCAATGAGGCAAAGAGCCTCCCTGGATGAAAACAAGTAACTCAGAAGCTGAAAGGATAAACAAGAATTAACAAAACAGATCCACCACAGCCAATAATAAAAATATTTGGAAAACTCAATGTCTCTGGGAACAAATGATAAGAGGAATTTGTCCAGTGAGAGTTTTGGCTAATAATGGTCCCATAAAGTTGTCATTTTTAATTTCCACCCGAAGTCTCATATCATAAAAGAATGGAACACCTAAGTTGGTATGAAACATTCCATTATTTGAATTATTATTTAAGATTGTTAGAATTGATGTGCTTTCTCTATAAATATTAATTTGTTCAATAAATGTTTATTGAAGCCACACTTTTTTTGACACTGGGGATGCAGTGTTGAGAAGATTAGAAATGGCACCCAACTCTAGTGGACAATTGTCTTGCATTTTGAAGAATTTTCCAGTTTTTGAGCCTGGGTAGGGCACACACACTTTCTCCTCCAGAAGTGCTGAAAATGTTCAGTACTTTTCCAGCCTCCCTTGCAGCTAGCCTTAAATATGTAAGTTAGGCTCTGCCAGTCGAAGCTAGTTATATAAAAAGGGAGAAGATGGACGGAAGTCACCTTTTTTCTCTAAATGATGGCAGTAGCAATCATTTAGGAATTGAACCCCATGGATAGGTTAAGTCTGCTTAGCTTAGCATCTAGTATCCAGTGGCAGCTTGAGTGGTTTCTGGCAGAGTAATGGAGTTTAAGGAATATTTNGTTATATAAAAAGGGAGAAGATGGACGGAGGTCACCTTTTTTCTCTAAATGATGGCAGTAGCAATCATTTAGGAATTGAACCCCATGGATAGGTTAAGTCTGCTTAGCTTAGCATCTAGTATCCAGTGGCAGCTTGAGTGGTTTCTGGCAGAGTAATGGAGTTTAAGGAATATTTCAGGCCTTGAGCCCAACTTTCTAACTTATTCAGTGATACAATGAGCTACCCCAAATCTTTTTATGCTTATTCTGTCCCAGTAGGCTTCTGTTGCGGAGAAGGAAATGGCAACCCACTCCAGTGTTGTTGCCTGGAGAATCCCAGGGACGGGGGAGCCTGGTGGGCTGCCGTCTATGGGGTCGCACAGAGTCGGACACGACTGAGGTGACTTAGCAGCAGCAGCAGGCTTCTGTTGCCTGCAACAAACAACCATTGACAAGCTTCAGAGCCATCCAGCCATCAGGAGAAGCAACAATAAGAACAAGGAATGTATCAAAACTTACAAGACTTAGCAGTCTTCAGCATGTTGATTTTTCAGAAGAATTTCACTGTAAAAACTAAAAACATACATTCATTTTGGCTTTGAGCTTTCTCTACTGAAGATGCCATAAACCAAACAATAGACATTTATTTCTCACAGTTCTAGAGTTTGGAAAGTCCAAGATCAAAGTGCTGGCATATTTGATTCCTGGAATGAAACTGCTTCCTGGTTTGTAGGCAACTGTTTCCTCAAGTGTAGCAATATATTGCATTCATATATGTTTTAGTCCAAATGATGACCCTGACATGTTGTCATCAAATTGTCTAGTTAGTTGCAGTGACTTTTTTCAAATCAGGGTTGCACCATGATGAAGAACCAAATAACTCCGGAGATCTGCATTTGACTTTTAACTTTTCCCCCTGAACCTTCTGCTGTTAACTCAAATAAATTAAATCCCTCTCTATCAGCTGAAAAGTGAAAGTGTTAGTTGCTCAGTCATGGTCCAACTCTTTGCGACCCTATAGACTGTAGTCCTGCTGGGCTCCTGTGTCCATGGAATTCTCCAGGCAAAAACACTGGAATGGGTTGCCATTCTCTCTTCCAGGGGATCTTCCTGCTCCAGGGATTGAACCCAGGGCTCCTGCATTGGCAGGTAGATTCCTTACCGTCTGAGTCACTAGAGAAGCCCAAGGGACTTGCGTATGGCTCACCATGGTTGTAGAGCTTCCCAGGTGGTGCAGTGGTAAAGAATCTGCCTGCCAGTACAGGAGACACAAGAGACTCAGATTCGATCCTCGGGTTGGAAAGATCCGCTAGAGTCATAGAGAAGGACAGAGGAGCCTGGCATGCTGCAGTCCACAAGGCTGCAAAGAGTCAGACATGACTTGGTAACTGAACAATGACAGCAAACATATCAGCTACATAAGCAGCAGCCTTGGTCCCTCCCTTCAGCCACCATTCCTGGTAGCCAGGAGACTCTTCTAACAGTGAATTTGGCTCCAGGCCTCTGCAGAAATGGGCTGCAGTCTCAGATGCTTTGATCCCACTTTCTTTCTTTTTTTCCTTTCCTCTCTCCTTCAGCGGTGGTCAGGCTTCCACCATGATTTGACAGCTCTCTTAACCTCTCCAGTTGCCTCCTCCTCTGCTCCCACAGGCATATTTTTTTTTAATACATTCTTTGTACCTTTAATCCTGCCTTTGTTTCTCCTCCTCATAAAACCCCAAAAGGACATCCTGTAACCTAGTGCTGTTGCTCATTTTCTGGCCATCATTACCCATGCGTTTCATCTGATCAGACCAGAAAACACACTGGGACCGGGTTGTTTTTCATTTCAGGTTGAATAGAGGGCAGGAATCTTATCTCCCTTATCTCCCTTCCCTTGCTGCCCTATCTTCCCAATTGGTCTGTGAAAAATCTATCTTCAAGCTCAGAGCTTCCTCCCCATCACCCTACTCTTATAAATCAAGACAAAGTAAAAGCCTGAGATATTTGAACTCAACCAATGCCCTCATCTTGACGAGTGTCAGGTGTCACTCTCTTTGATAGGCTGCCTTGCTTCTGAATGCTGTGACCCTAGAATTGTGCCCTTAACCTCAGATCCCTCCTCAATATCATTCTGATGGCTAGACACTATGTAGAAATAGACTCTCTCCCCTACCCTGGCCTAAACATACTTGGTCCCCTGGACTCTTCATATGTTCCACTGTAGAGGCCTAAACTTCTTGCTGTATCTTCATCCCAAATCCCTTCTTCAGTAATGTTTAGTCCCAGTTTGCCTCAAGAAGCCTGACACTCATCATTTATCTTTCTAGATGGTCCCCAAATCTACAGATTGACATCCAGTCAGATGAGAAACATTCTAGTTGTAACTTACATTGTAATTTTGAGTAGTGCCTCTCTAATACTCTCAAGTATTTAGCTCTGTCCAATAGTGAATTCACTATTTATTATATGAGAAAAAGATCTTGGAGAGAGAATATTGGCTTCTTTACTGCGTTCTCCTGTCTTATCTATTGGGGTTGGTCCTGGAGGTATAGCTAAAGCAGGCAATGTGTGTGTGCATGCATACACGTGTGCTCAGTTGTGTCCCACACTTTGTGACCCCATGAACTATATAGCCCACCAGGCTCCTCTGTCAATGAGATTTTCCAGGCAAAAATACTGGAGTTGGTTGATAAGGAGATTTTCCATTTGATCTTGAATTAATCTTTGTCTTAAGCAAACAGTAGTTGTAGCTATAACCTTGGATATTGGTTTTAATTTACAAGGCTCTATCTGATGGACTAATCTATACCCCAAACCTGCCCAGTTCTAGGGAGTAATACAAATGTTAGGTCATTGCTCTTCCTTTTACCTGGGTCAGGAAGAGCCTCTGGAGAAGGAAATGGTGACCCACTCCAGTGTTCTTGCCATAGACAGAGGATCCTGGCAGATTATAGTCCAGGGGGTCCCAAACAGTACAACATGATGGAGCATGCATGCCTACACACACACATGGTATACCACCTGCCTTGGAATTACCACATGGACAAATCCCAATATTTAAGACAGGAGAATGGAGTAAAGAAGACAAGTTTCTCTCTCTAACGTCTTTCTTCCTATAATAATTGGTGAACTCAATATCAGACAGAACCAAATACTAGAAACATAAACTTTTATAGTTCATGGGAGAAAATGAAAATAATATAAAAGGATACTACCTACAGTGTTTTTAACAACAAAAAAAAAAAAAAAAACCTAAGACTAAAAAATTTATAACAACAAGTCCAGAATGAGTAGTGTCAGATTTCCAGTTCAACAAATGAATCTCTAAGTATCTCTTTAGTACTTGGTTAGGTGTGTGTTCAAATAATGTGAAGCCCTGAAAATATAAAACACATTGCTCCCTCTAAGGCAGGTACAATGTGCTTATGGAGACAAGAGTAACACTTAGGAAAACTGTAGAACTGTAGTTCAATAATGACACATATTTGGTATAAAATAGAACTTCAGAGAACAGGTAGCTTTCTGAAGACAGAAATATTCTGTGAAGTCCCAAGAAATTTGAGGCTGAATGTTGATGAGGCCAAGTTTGATGCTGCGAGAGAAACAGTCTTTACAGAGTGTGACTTCTAATCACTGAGAACTACACAAATAAGAGGACGCCTTGACACTTTGAGCTCAGTGTATCTGGGTGGTGGTACCCAAGGGCTTGGGGTGCTTAAGGTTGGCAGTGCCCAGTCAAACATTCACGCGCTGCCCCTAGAGATAGTGAGAGATTTTCATAAGCATTAGTCTGAGGTCTAGAGTTGCCTGTCTCGAGAAAGTGCTTCCAGATGCTGAGAATCTGGCTTAATGACTTCTCAGTAATCATCTCTTTTGAACTTGTGCTTCATTCAGATATCTGTATGTTAATCTGGTCATCATCTTGCCTTCTGGAATGGACTGCAGATAGAAATGCTTGAAGTCCTTGCACTCTATATACATGCATCAGTTAGACTGGCCACAGCCAGAGCAGTTGCACTTGGGAAACTCTAGCCCATCTCATCCCATTATTGCCCATCACACACTCAGAGTTGGTATGAATAATCTGCCATGACCAAAGGAATCCCAAGAGGATAGACAATATTCAGCTATAGTCTAAAATAAGACTTGAGGTTCTTCCATCAAGTAGTCTTTGTGATACACAAAGAATATGTTTATATGTTTAAAAAGTCAATTCAGATGCGAGTTCAAGTTGGGCATTGTTGACACTTTACTATAGTTCTAAAATAAGTGGAAACCTGTGTCCTAATAAATTGGCATTCTACCAAGAGTCACCTTGCTGGTTAATATGCTACTTCAGTATAGAAGAGAGTGGAGGGAAAGAAATGCCTATAATTGACTGTTTACCTAGTCAGTGCTTTTCTTTCAACACAACTTAACAAACTAGGAATGGCTCTCCCATTTTACAGATAAGGAAAGAAGTGTTCAGAAAGATAGAATATCCCAAGTTCTATAGCCTGAATGTAGCAGAGCCTGTTCACACCTCTGACCGGATGATGCCTCTGTGTTGAACTTTGGATTTTCAGCTGTCTGACAAGGCACCATTTCATAACACACACCTATGGATGTTCAAAGCTTCTCCTCAGAGATCATAAGTGTTTTCAGACAGCTGCCTTGAATGAACGGCTTCTCAGAAATTGAACATTTTTTTCATAAATGCATTAAATAGGAACACTGAGGCATTATCCTCATTTATATTGATAGGTAAAAATCACATAAGCCCAGATAGATCACGGGTCATTTTCCATAAGATGTAGGGGAAAATACATTGCAGTATGACCACTTGGTTTCCCATTTTAGATATATTCCTGCAAAGCTGAGCATAAAGTGAAAAAGTGCAGATTTTATATCAAGGCATCTTTCATCTATGAGTTCAAAAATCCCTGACTAAAAGCAAAAAGCCATTTTTGTTCCTAGGAGAAATCCATTAAGTTATAGGCTAGTTTACAAATCAATCAAATTTTAAATATCAGTATCAAAGTTTTGCACTGACAGTTTTATATCAGATTATAGAAACCTCAACTTTAGAACACAATAATCAGTAAATCACCAGACACAGCCGCTTCCAGTGAAATATGTGTGGATCTTTGTTCCTGAAGATTCTACTCACTTTCAAAGACTTTTTTCCTGGTAGTTTTATCCCCCTCCAGGATTTGGAACTCAGTTATCCATCACCTGGAATACTGAAACCACCTTCTGTTTGATCTCTTCAGCAGAAGTATATCATAGGTATTTCCAACTTTCTTCCTACCCTAGCTCATTCTCCTCACTGAGAAGAGTCACTCCCTACTCAAAATCCCTCTTTGGTTATGACCAGTTTTGAGAAGCCCAGGTTTCTTCTCTTGACCTTGAAGCACCTTCCTGATATGGTCCCAGTTTGGCTTCACTCAGCTTCTCTGTTTTCCAGGTAGTCACCTCCTTGTGTGCATACTCAGTTGCTCAGTCATGTCCGACACTTTGTGACCCCATGGACTGTAGCCCATCTGACTTTATCCATGGGATTTCCCAGGCCAGAATACTGGGATGGGTTGCCATTTCCTACTCCAGGGAATCTTTCTGACCCAGGGATCAAACTCACATCTCTTGCATCTCCTGCATTGGCAGGTGAATTCTTTACCACTGCATTGCCTGGATAGCCCTGGCACCTACATTCTCGCCTTCTTTTTTGGGTCATGTGTTGGCACTCCAGGAGACCTTTCCTTGTTTGTCTGCCTGTCCAAATCCAAATTCTGAATTTAAATCCAGCACTGGGCTTACTCCTCCAATGGAGCATGTGCATGCATGCATGCTCAGTCACTTTAGTGGTGCCTGGCTCTTTGGGACCCTATGGACTGTAGCCTGCCAGGCTCCTCTGTCCTTGAGATTCTCCAGGCAAGAATACTGGAGTTCGTTGCCACGCCCTTCTCCAGGGGATCTTCTCGACTCAGGGATCAAACCTGGAACTCCTGTATTGCAAGCAAGACTCTTTACCGCTGAGCCACCAGGGAAGCGCCCTCAATGGAGCACATGGGTTGCATCAAGTAATTGTAATTTAGACTCAGTGGTAAAGAATCCTCCTACAATGAAGGAGACACAGGAGACTTGGGTTAGATATCTGGATTGAGATGATACCCTGGAGGAGGAAAATGGCAATCCACTTCAGTTTTTTGGCCTGAAAATTCCTGCGGACAGAAGAGCTGGCAGGCTACAGTCCAAAGGGTGTCCAAGAGTCAGATATGACTGAGTGACTAAGCACACATCAGGCTCAGTGGCAAAAGATTTGTGGAGACCCGGGTTCGATCCCTGATCCAGGAAGATCCCTTGCAGAAAGAAATGGCAAACCCCCTCCAATATTCTTATCTGGGAAATCCCATGGACAGAGGAGCCTGGTGGGCTATATAGTCCATGAGGTTGCAAAGAGTCAGAAACAACTTAGCAACAGCAACTGTGACATATCTTTTCACATCATGAGTTCTCTAGTTTCTTGAAGTCAAGGCTCTATGTGACTTAGTCCTTTGTTTTCTCAGCTCTTAGCATTGGTCTGAGTTGTGGTAGGTACAAATAAAGTGCTGGTGGGGGGATAAATGAATGGATGAAGATCATAAACTTGTATTAATTCAGATTCCGTTATGAAACAGCCAACTGATTTAGAGAGATTGAGTTTATTTTTTGGTACACCACAGTCTAGCACATTATGTTAGGGAATTTTTTTTTACGTCTTCTTTTTCTGTATTTTATTTCTCATTCACCATTATTTATGGTCTTATTTTTGAAGGCACAGAATATATCTTTATTGAATAAATAGTGAAAGAATACCTTCCAATTTTATAATTCAAAAATTTCAGAGTTGAAGGTGATATGTTTATGAAGATAGAGCTAGTAACATTTACAGAGAATTTGCTACATGCCTGGCACTGTTTTAAGAATTTTATGTGGATTATCTCATTTAAATCTTATGACAGTATTTTACACTAGATACTAGTCTTACTCTCATTTTATAGATTAAAACAATGAAACAGAAAAATAATAGAGGCAGGAACTGAACACAGGCAGTGTCATGTAAATTACCCTTTCAAAACTATTGTTGCTGCCTTTTTCTTTGATTGAGCAACACATTAAATGTAAAATTTCTGTTTTATTTCTTGTTTTTAGGGTTTGCCTCTGTAAATCCCTGTAGTTTTTGAACACACAAGTCAATCATAAAGCTTCTACAATATGTAGTTTTCTACAACTAAAATCTCATTGACAAGTTTCTAACCTCAGTCCCTTAAGTTGACTTCAGCTATTTCTACACCAAATCTTTTATTTTGTTCCTCTTTTTATTTTTTCCCCAGTTTCCCTTGCTTTTATTCTCCTATCCTCTGTTCTGAACAGGAACTGAATTACATGACAAAAAGCAAATCTTTTTTTCCTCTACTGAGCAAATAAATTGAGACCTAGCTTACTTTGTGTGTATGTGTTTGGAGGAAATCTTTATTTTCTAGAGCAATGTCAGGAGCTCATTTTAAAGTAATTTATTTATAACAACAAATGACTGCTTTGCTGCAGCTAGTTCAGTGAAACATCTCATTGGAGAAAGGAGAGATTGGCACGTCCAGGAACTTTAAGACAGCAGTTGCTGAGTGAAACATGATAGCTCTTTTAATCTATAATTCAATTACTCTCCTGTCTCAGCAAAACACTTGAGAAGGCTCTGGGACCCTTCCTTGAAGAGTACTTTATGAGTGTGGTTTAAAAAGCAGTAAAACACACTGACAAACCATTGAGTAAGGCCTTTCAATAACTTGTTTCAAAAATTTACATAAATAGACATGAGGAAATCTGGGACAAACAATAAGACGGCTCACTATTATGCAATTACATTTTCAGAAGACTGTGCCTTTTGGATTTGTTTAGCAAAGGGAAAAACTTAACATATTGACTTAAAAAGAATAATTTATAAGACTCCATTTCACAGGTTAGAAGCATGAGATCGTTAGGAGAAAGCACATGCAATTTCAGCTTAGAATGGCAATTTTAGGGTTGATATGATGTAACTCTCTGCTTCCCTGGTTGCTGCTGCTGCTGCTGCTAAGTCGCATCAGTCGTGTCCGACTCTGTTCACAGGTTAGAAGCATGAGATCGTTAGGAGAAAGCACATGCAATTTCAGCTTAGAATGGCAATTTTAGGGTTGATATGATGTAACTCTCTGCTTCCCTGGTTGCTGCTGCTGCTGTTGCTAAGTCTCATCAGTCGTGTCCGACTCTGTGCAACCCCAGAGACGGCAGCCCACCAGGCTCCCCCGTCCCTGGGATTCTCCTGGCAAGAACACTGGAGTGGGTTGCCATGTCCTTCTCCAATTCATGAAAGTGAAAAGTGAAAGTGAAGTCTCTCAGTCGTGTCCAACTCTTAGCGACCCCATGGATTGCAGCCTACCAGGCTTCTCCACCCATGGGATTTTCCAGGCAAGAGTACTGGAGTGGGGTGCCATTGCTTCCCTGGTGGCTCTGTGTAAAGAATCTGCCTCCTAATGCAAGAGATGCAAGAGACATGGGTTCAACCCCTGGGTCAAGAAGATCCCCTGGAGTAGGAAATGGCAACCAAATACAATATTCTTGCCTGGAAAATTCCATGGACAGAGGAGCCTGATGGGATACCGTCCATGGAGCCACAAAGAGGGACACTACTGAGCATGCATGCAACCCAACCCAATATAACTCTAAGCATCACAGGTGGTTGTTGCATGATGAAGAACGAGCTTGCCTATATTCGATTCTACAAGCCTTTCAATGTGCCCTTAATTTTATAAGCATAATTCCAATAGTAGTATATGCCAAACTACTTAAGTGAATGTTCTAAAATATTATGGATCGTAAAAGTGTAGGTGATTAAGCCATAGAAATGAAAATGAAAGCTTTTAGCAAGAACTCAAATGACTTCCAAGGACCATAAATAAATGGGGGAAAAAATGAAAAAATCTTAATCACAAAATGTTATGGCTATAAAAAGTTCTTTTCTAAAAAATTATTTTAGCTCTTTAGTTCTAAAACATAACTTGGATTAACCCAAACTGATTTTGAGCCAGCCCTCTAACTTTGGATACCTTATACAAGATCAGATGGTGTTTGGCAGCATTTTTAAATAACCAATTAGCTTTGAGGAAAGGAAGATGAGTTCGCACAGAGATGTAATTAGGTTTATAAACTGGTTTTCACTCAAACATATTAATTTATATGCTATAATAGTTTATCAAGTTTATCATGCTTAAGAAGCAATATTATAATATTAAGTACACCACAAACATAGAATGCTTTCTATAAGCTTTTTCATTTTTACATAAAAATACATGCCATGTTAACTTGCTGGCAAAGTCATTTTAGCAAAGCACATAAAAGAGCATAATGCTCTATCAAGTAGATCTTTTTTTTTTTTTTAACAAATTGTACTAACTGCTTAATGGAACAAGTCATAAAACTTTTGAATAAATGAGATTATTAAACCCAAAAGAATAGCAGCACTCTGAATCTGAAAAATATCCCACCATGCTTTTGTGTGTTTATTTCTTTTTATTTCTTTTCTTTTCTTTATTTATTTTAACATGAAAAATATTTTGTATTGGGGTATAGCTGATTAATAAAGTTGTGGTAGTTTCAGATGAACAGTGAATATATAGCCATACAAAGCCCCACTCCCATCCAGGCTGGCACATAACATTGAGCAGAATTCCATGTGCTGTACAGTAGGTCTTTGTTGGTTATGCATTATAAATAAAGCAATGTAAACCTGACCCGCACCCACCATGCTTTATCACAAAGTTAAAAGCATCTGTCTGCCATGTAAGAGATCTGTGTCCTGTGCTCGATCCTTGGCCTGGAAGATCCCCTGGAGAAGGGAATGGCTGCCCACTCCAGGATTCTTGCCTAGAGAATTCCATGGAAAGTGGAGCCTGGAGGGCTGTAGTCCATGGGGTAGCAAAGAGTCAGACACAACTGAGTAACTAGTACTTTCACTATTCATTCTATTCTAACAGTGTCCCTACTGAGAAATAGGTTATTAATTCTTCTCAGGAATAAGATTATAACTATCAAGAAAACATGCAATGTGAACAGTTACACTAATATCTTAAATCTCTTTAAAACTTGATTTTTTAATACTCAAAATGAAATTTTTATTGGTAAGATATATAACTGGCTCATAAAGTTAGCATCAACTGTAGTTTATGAAAGTGGTTCATTATTAGGAAGGTAATAAGAAAGTAGTTTTTATTTAATAAAGTACTGATTTGAGAACAAATAAGTAGAGGATTAATGCTTTCTAAAAGGAAGACAAACAGCAAAGACCATATGGTGGCGAGAAGTCTTTTAAGGTTGGATGAATTTTTTACAAACAGGGAATTATACTGGGATAAAGATGTTCTGGGCTACCCAGGTGGCACAGCAGGAAAGAAACTGCCTATCAATGCAGGAGGTGTGAGTTCTCTCCCTGGGTCTGAAAGATCCCCTGGTAACAACCTACCTCCAAAAGCAGGCCTCAAGAGGACACTGGCATGAGTCCACCTGCCTTGGATTAAACCTACATGGCAACTCTCAGAGTACCACTCATAACCCGACCCCCTGATATTTCTTGGAGCTTAGTATAAGGCATTTCTTTTTTTTTAGCTTTGAGGAAAGGAAGATGAGTTCGCACAGAGATGTAATTAGGTTTATAAACTGGTTTTCACTCAAACATATTAATTTATATGCTATAATAGTTTATCAAGTTTATCATGCTTAAGAAGCAATATTATAATATTAAGTACACCACAAACATAGAATGCTTTCTATAAGCTTTTTCATTTTTACATAAAAATACATGCCATGTTAACTTGCTGGCAAAGTCATTTTAGCAAAGCACATAAAAGAGCATAATGCTCTATCAAGTAGATCTTTTTTTTTTTTTTAACAAATTGTACTAACTGCTTAATGGAACAAGTCATAAAACTTTTGAATAAATGAGATTATTAAACCCAAAAGAATAGCAGCACTCTGAATCTGAAAAATATCCCACCATGCTTTTGTGTGTTTATTTCTTTTTATTTCTTTTCTTTTCTTTATTTATTTTAACATGAAAAATATTTTGTATTGGGGTATAGCTGATTAATAAAGTTGTGGTAGTTTCAGATGAACAGTGAATATATAGCCATACAAAGCCCCACTCCCATCCAGGCTGGCACATAACATTGAGCAGAATTCCATGTGCTGTACAGTAGGTCTTTGTTGGTTATGCATTATAAATAAAGCAATGTAAACCTGACCCGCACCCACCATGCTTTATCACAAAGTTAAAAGCATCTGTCTGCCATGTAAGAGATCTGTGTCCTGTGCTCGATCCTTGGCCTGGAAGATCCCCTGGAGAAGGGAATGGCTGCCCACTCCAGGATTCTTGCCTAGAGAATTCCATGGAAAGTGGAGCCTGGAGGGCTGTAGTCCATGGGGTAGCAAAGAGTCAGACACAACTGAGTAACTAGTACTTTCACTATTCATTCTATTCTAACAGTGTCCCTACTGAGAAATAGGTTATTAATTCTTCTCAGGAATAAGATTATAACTATCAAGAAAACATGCAATGTGAACAGTTACACTAATATCTTAAATCTCTCTAAAACTTGATTTTTTAATACTCAAAATGAAATTTTTATTGGTAAGATATATAACTGGCTCATAAAGTTAGCATCAACTGTAGTTTATGAAAGTGGTTCATTATTAGGAAGGTAATAAGAAAGTAGTTTTTATTTAATAAAGTACTGATTTGAGAACAAATAAGTAGAGGATTAATGCTTTCTAAAAGGAAGACAAACAGCAAAGACCATATGGTGGCGAGAAGTCTTTTAAGGTTGGATGAATTTTTTACAAACAGGGAATTATACTGGGATAAAGATGTTCTGGGCTACCCAGGTGGCACAGCAGGAAAGAAACTGCCTATCAATGCAGGAGGTGTGAGTTCTCTCCCTGGGTCTGAAAGATCCCCTGGTAACAACCTACCTCCAAAAGCAGGCCTCAAGAGGACACTGGCATGAGTCCACCTGCCTTGGATTAAACCTACATGGCAACTCTCAGAGTACCACTCATAACCCGACCCCCTGATATTTCTTGGAGCTTAGTATAAGGCATTTCTTTTTTTTTTTTTTTTATTCATTTTTACTTTTGGTTGTGCTGGGTCTTCACTGCTTACAGACTTTTCTCTAGTAGTAGCTACTCTCTAGCTGTGGCACACGGGCTTTTCATTGCGGTGTCTTCTCTTGCTGTTTAGCATGGGCTCTAGAGCCTGTGGCTTCAGTAGTTGCGGCTTGTGGGCTCAGCAGTTGCAGATCCCAGCTTCTAGAGCACAGGTTCAATAGTTGTGGCTCACGGGCTTCTTACATGGCAACTCTCAGAGTACCACTCATAACCCGACCCCCTGATATTTCTTGGAGCTTAGTATAAGGCATTTCTTTTTTCTTTTTTTTTTAATTCATTTTTACTTTTGGTTGTGCTGGATCTTCACTGCTTACAGACTTTTCTCTAGTAGGAGCTACTCTCTAGCTGTGGCACACGGGCTTTTCATTGTGGTGTCTTCTCTTGCTGTTTAGCATGGGCTCTAGAGCCTGTGGCTTCAGGAGTTGCGGCTTGTGGGCTCAGCAGTTGCAGATCCCAGCTTCTAGAGCACAGGTTCAATAGTTGTGGCTCACGGGCTTCGTTGCTTTGCGTCATATGCAATCTTCCAAGGTCAGGGATCAAACCCATGTCCTCTGCATTGGTGGGTGGATGCTTTACCACTGAGCCATCAGGGAAGCCCCAATACATTTAGCTTATGTTTGTAATTATTGTACCTTGGTCATTGTGGAAGGGAAATAAGCATTGCATTGATTATATGCCTGTGGTATGAATCTTATAAGATGGCCAAAGTGGTGCTTCAGTTCAGTTCAGTCGGTCAGTCGTGTCCAACTCTTTGTGACCCCATGGACTGCAGCACACCAGGATTCCCTGTCCTTTGCCATCTCCTGGAGTTCACTCAAACTCAGGTCCATTGAGTTGGTGATGCCATCCAACCATCTCATCCTCTGTTGTCCCCTTCTCTTCCTGCCTTCAATTTTTCCCAGCATCAGAGTCTTTTCAAATAAGTTAGTTCTTCGCATCAGGTGGCCAAAGTATTAGAGTATCAGTTTCAGCATCAGTCTTCCAAAGAATATTCAGGACTGATTTCCTTTAGGATTGACTGGTTTGATCTCCTTGCAGTCCAAGGATCGTAGTTGATCTCAGAAGTATTTCATGGCTGAGTAATACATACATATATATATATATGTAAAGTGAAGTGAAGTGAAAGTGGCTCAGTCATGTCCAGATGAATAATGCCATTTGCAGCAGGATAAACAGACCTAGAGATTATCATACTTAGTGAAGTAAGCCAGACAGAGAAAGACAAATATCACATGATACTGCTTATATGTGAAATTTTTAAAAGTGATACAAATGAAGTTATTTACAGAACAGAAATTAACTCTCAGACATAGAAAGCAAACTTATGGTTACCAAGGGGATAGTGGAGTGGGGTTGGGGGTTGGGGGAGAGATGAATTAGGAGTTTGGTACTAACATAATCACATTACCATATATAAAATACATAACCAACAAGGCCTATTGTATTAACACAGGTCACTACTTTTGTAGTAGCCTATAAGGGAAAAGAATCTGAAAAATATATATCTGGACCACTTTGCTGTATACCTGAAATTAACACAACTTTGTAAATCAACCTAACTTCAATTTTTAAAAGTGTACTTTGAAACAAAAAATGTATTTCAATCACTAGTTTATTTACTTTTGTATTCAAGCAAGATAACCCTATTGAGAATGCACACACAGATACACAATTTCTTATGAATAAAAAGAATAATGAGGATAAAAACTTGCTTTATTAAGACTATTGAAGAGCACAACCTACTTCTCATTAAAGAACCTGGAATTTGCATCAAAAAGAGGCTTGAGATATAGTCACAACATGGGCCTCCTCAGGTTTGCAGAACCATATTGTTCTTTTCAGATGATATCTTGAGACTTAATTCTATTCTTTTAAATGGTATGTTTGGCAGAAACCCAGTCCAACCTTGTCACAGTCTTAAATGAGATATTGTCATTTTTACCAGTCATGCTATCTTTGATGGAGACCCTACAAATATCACAATGTCCTGGAATGAAAATTGGCCAATGTGGATATGGGAAGAATGGGCATTTGGCACACTGATTCTTAGTTTGTTCACTTCACAAGTAAACCAACTCTTGTTTTCCATTTTTAAGAGCTTGCTTTCGAGGATTCAGTTTCATCTGTCCATGTGCATGAGTTGGAAAGGACTGGGATAAACCTTTCCTATACAATCCTTGTTACTTAACATGTATAAAAGCAACCTCAGAGCGGATCTAGATCTGGCCATAGAAGGCTGAAGGCCATATGATCCCTTGCCAAAATGGGTACTGGCTTTTGTCCTTTCACATTCTTAGGAAGCCATTCTATCTGGGTGGGTACTTGCATATGGAGGGCTGACATGCTGAAGTCCCTTTTAAAGTGTGGTTGGTGTCCCAAGCTATATCATGGGCTCACCAAACCTAAATACTACAAAGAAGCAATTTATTCATAATCAGTCTAAGAAATTGTAAGTGTCAAATCCCATTCCATGGCCACCTCAAGTCCACCATCTAGCCAGGATATTCACCATACAAATCAGTATATTAAGGCTTTTAGACATTTGGGAAAAAATGGTTAATGATCTTCCAGTACGCATTTTCTTCTCCCTCACTGTAATTATAGAGTCCACTGTCACTGACCTTTCCTGAGCGCCTTTCACTCTCAACTGCCTCATCTTGAAACTACAATTCCCAGCATCCCTTGAATCTGGTTGTAGTCATGTGACTAATGAGATGTGAGGGGAAAGGATGTGTGCACCTTCTGAATCACTTCTTTAGAAAGCAAGCTGCTTCCATGTCCCGTATATTGTAAATAGCGCTGCAATGAACAGTGGGGTGCATGTCTCTTTTTGAATTATGATTTTCTCCAGGTATATGCCCAGGAGTTGAATTGCTGGGTTATACGGTGGTTCTAGCCTTAGTTTTTTTTTAAGGAACCTCCATATTGTTCTTGATTTATGTACCCACCAACAGTGCAAGAGGGTTTCCTTTCCTCCACATCCTTGCAGGAAACGATTAGAGACACAGACACAGAGAACAGGTATGTGGACACAGTGAGGTGGGGGGAATGAATTGGGAGATTGGGATTGATGTATGTAAAATAGCAAGTGTAAAATACATAACTAGTGAGAACTACCATGGGAAGCTCAGCTCTGTGCTCTGTGATGACCTCAATGGATGGGGTGGGGTGGGGGAGTTCCAAGAGAGAGTGTATATATGTATACATATGGTTGATTCTCTTTGTAGTACAACAGAAACTATGATATTTATACAATATTGTAAACAACTATACCCCAATAGGAAATTAATTTTTAAAAAAGAAGGAAAAAAAGAAAAGAAAAGAAAACAAGCTTCTCTCTCCTTTCTAGAGAAGAGGAAATATTGAGCAGCTTATCTAGACTCAGAGATGAAATCCAGAGCCTCCTAACATCCCATGATTTTCTGCCCAATATAAACAAAATAAGAGAGAGAAATCATGCCTATCTTGTTTAAGCCACTGTAGTTTTGCAGGTTAGCTTGTGCCTTAAATAATATATCAAGCTGTAAAGAAAACTGTTTATTAATAATTCTGTACAACCAAAATTTATGATGATAAAACTAGAAGGTCTACTGAAAAACTGGTGCTCCAAAAGCACAGTAATTTCAAGAATTGGGAGGAAAGTAATTTATACCTTAGAATTTGTATATTTTCAAATATATGCTAAGGCTATCATTCAATTGTACTAAATTGTATTCTATCTCAAAATCCAATTGTATTCTATCCAGATTTATCAACAGGCATTTTCCGGTTTTTAGGTTGGCTTTCTTTTGCCTATTTTAATTTGATACATGTAGTATAAATAATATATATTGTTATAAAGTTCAAAAAGATCATGAACAAAAATTTTCTTTAATAAAATTCTCTTTACCTTAAAAAAAAAAAAAAGCATGAACACTCATAAGCATTTCATTCAAGCTAGGAACTGGCAACCCACTCCAGTGTTCTTGTCTGGAGAATCCCAGGGATGGAGGACCCTGGTGGGCTGCCATTTATGGGGTTACACAGAGTCAGACACGACTGAAGTGACTTAGCAGCAGCAGCAGCAGTAACTAGAATCTTGCTAATAACTTGCATCTTCTTATGTGTTTCTGATCACCTAATACCTCTATCAGTGAAACCAAGAAGAACCTAGTGGTTCCTGAGCACAAAAGCCTTTTGTCCCCTGTTTTCTTATGGGCAAGCCTCCATCCAGCCTCCATGACCTTTCCTGAGATCTAAAGAGAGGATTCTAGCAGTTACTAATCAAGGGAGGAGCAGCCAAGAAACCACCTGAGACGAGATTAAAAGGACCAGAGAATCTCATCATATTTAGGAGCCAGACCTCTTGAGGCTAGATTAAAGAAATACAGACCCAGTACACACTCTAAACTTAGCACCCCTATCCTTGAGCCCTTGCTATAAAATACCTCATCAAATCCTCCTGGGTTGGGAACACATAGTTTTGGAAGGCAGGATTTTGTTATGTCCCCCTTTGCCTGGCAAAGCAATAAAGCTTTTCTTTATCTACTTCACCCACAATTCTGTCCCCAGGATTTGATTCTGCACTGGTGCAGAGAGGCCAAGGTTTTGGCATCATCACCAGCCCAGAGTTGCAAAAATATGTTAATGCTACTTGTAGATCACACATAGAGGTTAACCCATGATTCAGACTTTGGGGTTGATTCTCAACCTTTAAACATTCTAAGCCTGTTTCTGTAAAACACTGCATTAATTCCTCCCTCAAGATCTGCAAAAGAGTGCACAGTGCCACAGTGAAGGTGAAAGGCCACTGCTTAGAGTTTCATATAGGAGCTATGGACTGGAAAAGAGAATCTGAAGGAAAGAGGGAGTATGGATGGTGAAAAACAGGTCAAGTCTTCCCAGCACAGCCAAAGGAGAGGGCAAGTCCAAGAACCAGGTCTTTGGCCAGCATTCCAATATATGAGTAAGAAGCTGAGACATGGGTGATCGGCCTGGTGAAGACAGATTATACAACCCTGTAGTTTTTGAATCTTGGATCATGTGATGTCTCTCAATACCCTGATGTGTGTAAAATGTATGTTTAGAATAATACTAGGCACACAGTGTTATTTAAGTGTTGCTAAAATTGAAAGACACTTACTCCTTGGAAGGAAAGTTATGACCAACCTAGATAGTATATTGAAAAGCAGAGATATTACTTTGCCAACAAAGGTCTGTCTAGTTAAGGCTATGGTTTTTCCAGTGGTCATGTATGGATGTGAGAGTTGGACTGTGAAGAAAGCTGAACACCAAAGAATTGATGCTTTTGAACTGTGGTGGTGGAGAAGACTCTTGAGAGTCCCTTGGACTGCAAGGAGATCCAACCAGTCCATCCTAAAGGAGATCAGTCCTGGGTGTTCATTGGAAGGACTGATATTAAAGCTAAAACTCCAATACTTTGGCCACTTCATGCGAAGAGTTGACTCACTGAAAAAGACTTTGATGCTGGGAGGGATTGGGGGCAGGAGGAGAAGGGGATGACAGAGGATGAGATGGCTGGATGGCACCACGGACTCGATGGACATGAGTTTCAATGAACTCCGGGAGTTGGTGATGGACAGGGAGGCCTGGAATGCTGTGATTCATGGGGTCACAAAGAGTCGGACACGACTGAGCGACTGAACTGAACTGACTGCACTGAAAGCAGCTATACTTGAGGAGGATGTAGAAAAACTACTCCACCATACAAATTATTCCTTTAGAGACGGGCCATGAATATGTAAAGTGATCAGGTTATTCATTCATACTGTGTCATTGGGATTTAAGCTACTAGAACATTTTTTACCATCTGAGCCACCAGGGAAGCCTCAAGAATGTTCTTACATTATAGTAATTCACATTCTAATGACCCAGTGTAAGGGTTTCCCTGATGGTGCTAGAGGTAAAAAAAAAAAAAAACCTACCTGCCAATGCAGGAGACATAAGAGACATGGGTTCAGTCTCTGGATCTGGAAGATCCCCTGGAGGAGGGCATGGCAACCCACTCCAGTATTCTTGCCTGGAGAATCCCTTGGACAGGGGAGCCTGGTAGGCTACAGTCCATGGGGTCACAAAGAGTTGGACACGACTGAAACGACTTAGCATGCATGCATGACTCAGTTTAAATGAATAAATCAGTGTTAACTTGTTTATCTGGTTTGTTAATGTTTCCCCATAGCTTATCACCATGTTTGACACGTGGATGCTCTACAATATTTACTGAATAAATGTCTAATTTTCTTGGGCTCCAGAATCACTGCAGATGGTGACCACAGCCAAATTAAAAGATGCTTCTTCCTTGGAAGAAAAGCTATGACCAACCTAGACAGCATATTAAAAAGCAGAGACATTACTTTGCCAAAAATGTCCGTCTAGTCAAGCCTATGGGTTTTTTCCCAGTTGTCATGTATGGATGTGAGAGTTGGACTATAAAAAAAGCTGAATGCTAGAGATTGATGCTTTTGAACTGTGGTGTTGGAAAAGACTCTTGAGAGTCCCTTGGACTGCAAGGAGATCAAACAAAGTCAATCCTACAGGAAATCAGTCCTGGATATTCATTGGAAGGACTGATGCTGAAGCTGAAGCTCCAATACTTTGGCTACCTAATACAAAGAGCTGACTCTTTAGAAAAGACCCTGATGCTGGGAAAGATTGAAGGCAGGAGGAGCAGGGGATGACAGAAGGGGATGAGATGGTAGGATGGTATCACTGACTCAATGGACATGAGTTTGAGCAAGCTCTGGGAGATGGAGAAGGATAGGGAAGACTGGTGTTGCAGTCCATGGGGTCACAGAGAGTCAGACATGATTGAGCAACTGAATGACAACAAATATCTTAGAATATAAAAAGCATCCAGGTTGCTGTCTGGCACTGAAATAGCAAATATTCCACTAGGCATGAAGACAGCAGTTTTCTAAATAAATTCTTATAATTCAGAAACTGTTGAATTTGACTAATGTTCCAAAATCCAACTACTGAGTGGAATTATCTGAAGAAAATTTATAAACACAAATACCTGGGCCTGACACAGAAGAATCTCAATCATTAGATTTATACTTTTTTTTTGTTTGTTTGTTTGCTTGTTTCACTTAGTTGAGGTCAAATTTTATCGGCAATTTAATAAACCATTGTATAGATTAAATCATAAGAGATGATAAAAATATCAATTTTATAAGCATATTTTTTTGTGAATACATGATACTCTATTGAGTGAATATGCTGTAATTTACATGCGTTTTTATTTTCATTGAACACTTAGGTTGATTGCATTCTGTCTATATATGTGGTATAAATATATTATTATATTTAAAAGTTAATTTGTATATTTAAAAGTGTACTTATCCACAAGTCTGTTCTCTATGTCTGTGTCTCCATTGCTGCCCTGCAAATATGTCCATCAGTACTATCTTTCTAGAGTCCTTATGTATGCATTAATATACAATATTTGTCTTTCTCTTTGTGGCTTACTTCACTCTGTATAATAGACTCTAGGTTCATCCACCTCATTAGGACTAACTTGAATGCATTCTTTTTTATAGCTGAGTGGGGTGGGAGACAGGAGAGGGGTTCAGGAGGAAGGGGACATTTGTATACCTGTGGCTGATTCATGTTGATGTATTGCAGAGGCCAACACAATATTGTAAAGCAATTATCTTTCAATTTAAAACAAAGAGGGAAAAGAAACCATGGGGGGGGGGGGGAAGGTGCATTTTTTGATAAGAGGTAAAGAGACTTTTTAAAAATACATTTTGTTGCCCTTTTTTCAAAGCCCTGGTTGGCTTTTCCTGGGTTTTCTTCCAGGTTTGTTTATCAATATCTATCTCTTCATTTGTAAACTATCAAAGGGACTGTCAAGATCTGGGCTAGATTTCTCCCCAGCACAGCGTGGTGGGAAAGATGTTTCAAGAGGAAAGAGACGAGGGTGATAAGCTATTTAGTTATTTAAACCTTCATTTTACAGGATGCTTTGGGTGCGTGCTCAATCTTGTCTAACTCTTTGTGATCCCATGCACTGTAGCCCGCTATGATCCTTTGTCCATGGGATTTCCCAGGCAATAATATTGGAATGAGTTGCCATTTCCTTCTCCAGGGGATCTTCCTGACCCCAGGGATCAAACTCGCAGCTCCTGCATTGCAGGCAGATTCTTGACCACCACACTCCTGTAAATAAATCACTACTCTTGTTTTGCTTTCACAATGTTTCATATTTTTCACTCTTTTCCAAAATATGGTGGTTGCCAAATATAGAGGGCTTCCCTGATAGCTCAGCTGGTAAAGAATCCTCTCACAATGCCAGAGCCCCAGTTTGATTCCTGGGTTGGGAGAATCCCCTGGAGAAAGTACAGGCTACCCACTCCAGTATTCTCGGCCTTCCCTAGTGGCTCAGATGGTAAAGCATTCCCTGGTTGGCTTTTCCTGGGTTTTCTTCCAGGTTTGTTTATCAATATCTATCTCTTCATTTGTAAACTATCAAAGGGACTGTCAAGATCTGGGCTAGATTTCTCCCCAGCACAGCGTGGTGGGAAAGATGTTTCAAGAGGAAAGAGACGAGGGTGATAAGCTATTTAGTTATTTAAACCTTCATTTTACAGGATGCTTTGGGTGCGTGCTCAATCTTGTCTAACTCTTTGTGATCCCATGCACTGTAGCCCGCTATGATCCTTTGTCCATGGGATTTCCCAGGCAATAATATTGGAATGAGTTGCCATTTCCTTCTCCAGGGGATCTTCCTGACCCCAGGGATCAAACTCGCAGCTCCTGCATTGCAGGCAGATTCTTGACCACCACACTCCTGTAAATATATCACTACTCTTGTTTTGCTTTCACAATGTTTCATATTTTTCACTCTTTTCCAAAATATGGTGGTTGCCAAATATAGAGGGCTTCCCTGATAGCTCAGCTGGTAAAGAATCCTCTCACAATGCCAGAGCCCCAGTTTGATTCCTGGGTTGGGAGAATCCCCTGGAGAAAGTACAGGCTACCCACTCCAGTATTCTCGGCCTTCCCTAGTGGCTCAGATGGTAAAGCATTCACCAACAATGGGAAAGACTTGAGTTCAATCCCTAGGTTGGGAAGATCCCTGGAGGGGGGCATGACAACCCATTCCAATATTCTTGCCTGGAGAATCCCCATGGACAGAGGAGCCTGATGGAGGAGCAGCGCTTAGGATCAAAAAGAGCCAGACATGACTGAGTGATTAAACACAGACACCAAATTTAGAATTGAAACCTCCTAGCATAAGTATTGAGAAAATTAATTCCTTGTAAATTCCATGTAGTAGTCTTGAATGGAGTCTGGATTTCACACGTCTACCCGAAATAATACATTCTGCTACTAATGCAAAATTTTCAAAAATGCAAAATCAGGACTCATTTAAATATAAAATGAGGAAGCATGAAAGTGACAGAATTAATGAATGAAGAAATCAGTAAGAAGTTAAACATAGTTCAAAGAGGATACATATATCTGCAGCCTGCAATGGGAGACGGATTCTTTATGACTAGTACCACCTGAGAAACTGATATATCTGTACATTATACTTATATATATCTACATACTTATATGTACATATATCAGTTCAGTTCAGTCGCTCAGTCATGTCTGACTCTGCAACCCCATGAATCACAGCACGCCAGGCCTCTCTGTCCATCAACAACTCGTGAGGTTACTCAAACTCATGTCTATCGAGTCGGTGATGCCATCCAGCCACCTCATCCTCTGTCGTCTCCTTCTCTTCTCGCCCCCAATCCCTTCCAGCATCAGATTATTTTCCAATGAGTCAACTCTTCGCATGAGGTGGCCAAAGTACTGGAGTTTCAGCTTCAGCATCACTCCTTCCAAAGAACACCCAGGACTGATCTCCTTTAGAATGGACTGGTTGGATCTCCTTGCAGTCCAAGGTACTCTCAAGAGTCTTCTCCAACACCACAGTTCAAAATCACCAATTCTTCGGCGATCAGCCTTCTTCACAGTCCAACTCTCACAACCATACATGACCACAGGAAAAACCATAGCCTTGACTAGATGGACCTTAGTCGGCAAAGTAATATCTCTGCTTTTGAATAAGCTATCTAGGTTGGTCATAACTTTCCTTCCAAGGAGTAACAGTCTTAATTTCACGGCTGCAATCACTATCTGCAGTGGTTTTGGAGCCCAAAAAA
>SJYT01038060.1:6930-32758 GCA_006410635.1 Cephalophus harveyi | reverse complement strand
ACATTCCAGGTTCCTATGCAATATTGCTCTTTACAGCATTAGACCTTGCTTCTATCACCAGTCACATCCACAACTGGGTATTGTTTTTGCTTTGGCTCCATCCCTTCATTCTTTCTGGAGTTATTTCTCCACTGATCTCCAGTAGCATATTGGGCACCTACTGACCTGGGGAGTTCCTCTGTCAGTATCCTATCATTTTGCCTTTTCAGTCAGCTGTGATGGACAAGAGGAGCTACCCCTTGACCAAGGTCAGGGGTGGCTGCCAAGAGGAGCAACCCCACATCCAAGGTAAGGAGCAGCAGCTGCTCTTTGCTGGAGCAGCTGTGAAGAGATACCCCACGTCCAAGGTAAGAGAAACCCAAGTAAGATGGTAGGTGTTGTGAGAGGGCATCAGAGGGCAGGCACACTGAAACCATACTCACAGAAAACTAGTCAATCTGAAAACTAAGCCATGCTGTGTGGGGCCACCCAAGACAGATTGGTCATAGTTGAGAGGTCTGACAGAACGTAGTCCACTGGAGAAGGAAATGGCAAACCACTTCAGTATTCTTGCCTTGAGAACCCCATGAACAGTATGAACGGTATGTACATATATACATATATATGGTATATGTGTATGTACATATGTACAAATATAGGTACAGTATACATATATTTGTATATCTTGGAGAAGGCAATGGCAGCCCACTCCAGTATTTTTTGCCTGGAGAATACCACAAACAGAGGAGCCTGGTGGGCTACAGTCCATGCAGTTGCAAAGAGCTGGACATGACTCAGTAACTGAACACACATACATATATTTATATGTGTATATATAAAACTAGCTTCCCTAGTGGCTCAGTGGTGAAGAATTCACCTGCTATGCAGGATTTGTGGGTTCTGTCCCTGGAACGAGAAGATATCCTGGTGGAGGAAATGGCAACCCACTCCATATTCTTGCCTGGGAAATCCCATGTTCAGAAGAGCCTGGAAGGCTACAGTCCATGGGATCACAAATAGTTAGACATGACTTATTGAGTAAGCAACAACATTATATAAAACTAAGAATGCTAAGTTGCAAAAATGGTCAATATTTTATAAGACAATAAAATCTAATGTTTGGGCTTATATCCTCTACAGAATAAAAATCAATTTTACAAGAATTTATTTGCATCACCATCAGTTTTTACAACCTAACTTCTACCTCTCCTGAGTTATGATACAGCTCAGTCAATATAAAAGCAATCAAAGATGCACATTTCTGAACTAGATAAACCCAGCATTTCACTGGGAAAAAAAAAAAAAATATCAATTTTACAAGAATTTATTTGCATCACCATCAGTTTTTACAACCTAACTTCTACCTCTCCTGAGTTATGATACAGCTCAGTCAATATAAAAGCAATCAAAGATGCACATTTCTGAACTAGATAAACCCAGCATTTCACTGGGAAAAAAAAAAAAAACACCCAGTAATCACTTCTGCATTAAGTGACTTATAATTTGTCTTTATAGCTGTTTGAACATTTGTATCAATAATATGGGCTTCCAACTCAGCTGGTAAAGAATTTGCCTGCAATGCAGAAGACCCCAGATCAATTCCTGGGTTGGGGAGATCCCCTGGAGAAGGGTTTAAGCCATCTGCTCCAGTATTCGCAAGCTTCTTTGGTGGCTTAGATGGTAAAGAATCTGCCTGCCATGTGGGAGACCTGAGTTCTATCCCTGGGTTGAGAAGATGCCCTGGAGGAAGGTTTGGCAACGCATTCCAGCATTCTTGCCTGAAGAATCTCAAGGGACAGAGGAGCCTTGTGGGCTAGAGTCTATGAGGTCGCAAATAGACAGGACTGGGTGATAAAGCACAGAACAGGCACAGGCCTGAATAATATAGTCTATATCATGCCTTTCTTCCTGAGTCCAAACTAATCACCCCAGAATACACCCTTTGTTCAATGTAGGTCAACTTTTGCCATTTCCTGCAGAAGTTTCTTTCTGCTCTTCTAGTTCAGCTCAGTTCAGTCACTCAGTCATGTCCAACTCTTTGCAACCCATGGGCTGAAGCATGCCAGGGCTCCCAGTCCACCACCAACTGTCGTAGCTTGCTCAAACTCATGTCCATTGAGTCAGTGATGCCATCCAACCATCTCATCTTCTATCGTCCCCTTCTCCTCTCACCTTCAGTCTTTCCCAGCATAAGGGTCTTTTCCAATGAGTCAATTCTTTGCACCAGGTGACCAAAGTATTGGAGCTTCAGCTTCAGCATCAGTCCTTCCAATGAATATTCAGGACTGATTTGCTCTAGGACTGACTTGTTTGATCTCCTTGCAGTCCAAGGGACTCTCAAGAGTCTTCTTCAACACCACAGCTCAAAAGCATCAATTCTTTGGCACTCAGCCTTCTTTATGGTCCAGCTCTCACATCTGTACATGACTACTGGAAAAACCACAGCTTTGACTAAATGGACCTTTTTTGGCCAGTTAATTTCTCTGCTTTTTAATGTTCTGTCTAGGTTGGTCATAGCTTTTCTTCCAAGAAGCAAGTGTCTTTGGCTTCCCTGATAGCTCTACTCAACTTGCTTCCAAACAATTCAGCCAAGCTGTGTAGTAGTTACTTGGCACATAATAGTGAATGTATATACTTTCTACTCTCATGGAGTTTACAGTCTGAAATAACTTTTTTTTTTCTATGAACTTAACTATAATACTTTTATCTTTCAGCACTCTTAGAATTCTCTCTACTCCTGCAAGAAGCCTTTCACAACTGCATCAACTAACAGCACTACTCCAATATTCATTGCAGCACCATTTACAGTAGCTAGGATGTGGAAGCAATCTAGATGTCCAATAACAAATGAATGGATAAGGAAGTTGTAGTACATATACACAATGGAATATTACTCAGCTATAAAAAGTAACCCGTTTGAGTCATTCCTAATCAGGTGGATGAATGTAGAGCCTATTATATACAGTGAAGTCAGAAAGAGAAAGACAAATATCATAGATTAACACATATATATGGAATCTAGAAAGTACTGAAGATCCTACATACAGGGCAGCAAAGGAGACACAAACATAAAGAATAGACTTTTGGACACAGAGAGGGAGTAAGAGGGTAGAATGGGTTGAGAGAATAGCATTGAAACATATACATTACCATATGTAAAATAGATAGCCAGTGAGAGTTTGCTGTATGGGAAAGGGAACCCAAGGTTTGTGTTCTATGACAACCTAGAGGGGTGGGACGTGGAGGAAAGTGGATGGGGTTTCAGGAGGGAGGCGACATATGTATACCTGGGGCCAATTTATGTTGATGTATGCCAGGAACCATCACAATATAGTAAAGTAATTATCCTCTAATTAAAAAATTAAAAAAAAAGACCCATGTGTTGTGATTGGTTTATAATTCTCCTGATAAAATCTTTTTGGAAATAAAAAGACACAGAATGTGTCAGGTGGACTTTGAATTCCTGATTGGTTTACAAAACTGTCTAGGATGGGGACTCTGCATTAACCTTTTATTTAAAACAATTTCTGCACCATCTACTACTTTTTGTTTAAAAACTGGTAAGTGTTTCTTGAGAGGCAGGAATTATAAATAAAAACTCACTTCTCCATTCCTCAGTCTCTATGTCTCAGAGTTTCTGAGACACTTTTGCTATCAAACTTTCTTGATGTTGCTTATTGAGATTATCCCAATTTATGATTCCAAAGCTTTGATTTCAGAGTGATAGCTGTCATGTAAATATAGATTAAAATGAGCATAAATATGCAGGTGCTGATCTATAAAAACATCTGTACTGTGAGCATATCACTTACAAAACATCAATGGAGGAAATTTTCTGGAGGAGGGGATAAGAGTGGTTCCATTCCAGTGTTTGTTGAAGAAACTACTATTCCCTGAATTTCTTAGTTTACTAAGAGCCCTCCAACCCCCAGTGGAAATCTCATTCTCTTTGGCTAAGAAGGAGTAGACAAAAGTCATGCATGTCTATGTGGCTCATGCTGGGGCTAAGTCACTTCAGTCATGTCTGACTCTTTGAGACCCTTTGGACCATAGTCCAGGGGTTGCACCCAAGTCTCTTCTGTCTCCTTCATTGGCAGGTGGGTTCTTTATCACTAGCACCACCTAGGAAGTCTGTCTATGAGGTTATGCATTTGGTAACAGAAAGTATAATTCCACAAGGTTAAAATATTAGCATGAAGCAATTTTAAGTCCTTGGTTATATTATTATGAGTCTCTATTTGAAACTGTCTGAGAAACGTGCCCCATAACCAGATCTTGAATGGTTCAAATATTTGCAAACAGAAACAGAAAATCTGATCTGAATGCAAAGTCAAATGACCATGTACCATAGCTATTTTATGTGATAATTGTGTTGTTTTGTTAATAACTCCTGAAAATGAACATAGTGCAAGCTCTGGTAAGGAAACTATTTTTTAAATTAAAATCTCTTTCTCTATTGTAAAAATTTCATGTGAAGCATGTGCAGTCCATGTCTTTCCAGTGGAAGCACATAAGTTTAGGTAGAGTCGAATTGTTTGCTTCATAAATTAAAAGTAGATGGTGAGAAAAAGGTAAGATGATGATGACTTTGCACTTAAGGCTGAATGAACTTGATAATCATCTGTTGAATGCATCAGGCTAATGAAGAGCTTAATTTTCACATTTCCATCTGTCCTTAGTTGCCTAATCAAGTTGTCTAAACACCATAAAGACTTACAGTTAAAATAGAATCAACACTTAAACTGAATTTTTAAAAATTATCTCATTTTCTTCCTGAGCTCTCTTCCAACTCTTCTTTGTCCTTATTATGGGTAATGAAAATAAATTCTGTCAAAAACCAAACAAACAATACAATTTGAAGTACTGAAAACTAGAATCATTTCATTTCCTGCTATTTTCTGTGAAATTACAGAAATTCACACTAGGAGCACTATAAGACTTCTTATGAAAATAAGAGCAATACTTTGGAGTAATTTTCTGAACATAAGATAAAATTGTAGCTGCTAAAAAACGTTTCTTGAAACCAAAGACTTTATGACTGATAAATACAAGTGGCCAAAGCATTAGAAGATTTAATACCAAGAGTTCAAATTCAAAGGCTACTCATTTGCTATAAGAGTGAAACTGCAAGAATTTGGATGTGAAAAACAGCATGGGCTTGGAAGAACATATCATGCTAGAAAAATAATTGATAGGATTTTAACAGAATTAATGTCCAAAGTGTTCAGGAGATAATGCTGTTATTTTTATGGCATTTACTCTATACAGAGGAGTAATCTCTTCAAATGTGATGTTAAATTATGTGTTTCCTGGAACCATTTCAATGAAAAAATTGTGTATGTAACTGTTTAAAATTTAATGTTCTCTATATATGTGGCAACCTGTAAGGCCAACCTGTAAGACAAAAGCACAGGTCTAAATTTCATCATAGTCAATATTCTTTCTAATACATACATAAAATACAAATTAACATGTTTTGGTACCCACCAATGTTCATATATTTCACAAACATTTCTTTATATGGCTGCTTGCCAGTTACAGAGAGACCAAAAGTAAAGTATTTAAACACCATCCTTGTCTACTTAATAAAATTTCAAAACTGGTAACCACGAAACAACATCTTCTGCAGAGCACTCAGATAAATCTGATGTCAGTGGTCCAAGGCCACACTTTAAGAAAAAGTATCTTAAAGAATCATCAAATGCTTGGAGCATGTGGCAATGTCTCAGAAGAACCATTAACTACTCTCATACCCCCACATTTTTCCAATAATCATCAAAGTTGCAAATTTTCAAAAATGGTCTCCAAGATCAGAAGCTTTTGTTTGCAGTGGAAAAGACTTACTCTTTAGTTTTCAGACAAGTGATTTCTTCCCCTTGAACTTCTTCTAGGCCCTAAATAGAAACAGCTAATGTACTTAAAAAAAAAAAAAAAAAAAGTCAGAATTTTAAAGAAGTAGTGCATGAAACTCTAAGACCAGTTCATTAAATGTGCATCATTGGTGTTGGTTTTTAATCTTAGCTCTCTTCTCCCCTCATTGGGCACACACCACTTTCATTAACACTCAGGGAGTTGAATACATGCATTAAGGAGAAGAAAGTTCTCTGGAGTAATGAGGCCAGAAGTGAATGAAAACATCATTGCTTCTCCCTCTTGCTTCATACTCACTATCACTCTGCTACCCCCTGATAAGTCTTCTCAGCCTTATTTTCTAAACACAGATACATCAAGCCAAGCTTTGTTGTTCCATAACCCTTGCCACTGTAATTTTACAGAAATGTGTATTTTCACAATGCAGGGAACCATTTAAATGATTTTCTTTAACATCTACTAACTTTCCTGGCTGTGTATTGATGGAATTCTGCCTCTGAATCTGCTAGGGGCTATTCAAGAGCTCACAGAAGAAGGTCTCTGCTGGGTTTGAGCTTGCAATCTAAAGAAAAAGCAAATAATAGTAAAATAAGCATAATAACTTGCATTTGTATGGTGTTTATGATTAACAAAATACTTTTCCATGACTATTTCAGTCAATGCTCCAAACTAGCTTATAGAGAGCAATACGACATGATCAGTGCAATTTTAGAGTATGGACTAACTGGAAGGTATAGATATCTTCCAGGTACTCAGGGTCAAAGAATCAGGGGAGTAATAGCCCAGGCTGTGTTCATCTTTGCTGTCTTTCACACTAATGTTCTAATGCTTCTTCCAGGTACCAAGTTAATGTGAATTTCAATAGTTGCTTGCAATTATCCCATAGATAGAAAGATTGGATTGCTGTCACTTCAAGAGGAACAATAAAAGCCTTTCTTACACTATCTGCATCGTTTGCCTGTGGTTAATAGACTTGAGTTGACTTGAGTGGGAAAGAAATAGATAAAAACAGAAAAATTTATTTTGAATATGACCTAAGGGAGAGCAGACAAAATGGAAAGGGTAAAAAAGAAGGGAGAATAAAGCAAAAACTGGGATCCCTTGAGAGAATATGAAAGACTATAAGAAAGACAAAAATCTGGAGGGGATTTTCCATGAAATAAAGTGACATGAAATGGTTCAGAAAGGATAATATTTACTGTTTCTAAATGTTAATATAGGGCACTTGGAAGTTCTCTTTGGAGGTATGGCAGGGATGTTAAAGTAAAAAGAAAGAACACGGCTTATATCATATTAATAAAATGGAATGTTGATGCATTTCTGCCTTTTTTTTTTTACTAGTCACGATCAACTGTTTTCTGTTAATGGTTGCATTCCATTTAGCTGATGTTCAATAATTATTTTCTGAAATATCTTCAGGTACTTAAAACAAAGTCTACGTTTTGATGGCAATAATAGCTCATTTTTCAAAACCAGATGAGACATTTGCCTCATCTTTCTTCAGGTTTCATTTTTTTCATTGAAGCTGATAATATAGAAGGAATATTGAGATGCATTTCATACTTTCTTAATTACATTGGTCTTCAGGTCAGGGGAAACCAATCAAGCATATGTGCTGATTAAAGCTCTAAGCCTGGTTATGCTCAAGTGGCTGACTTCTAAGATTAGTGAAGCAGACTCCTAGCTCACTCTCCTTTCTTTTTATTTAACTTAATTGGATGTGTGATTTTATATTATGCAAAGAAGTTTTAAAACAGCTTATTTTTTTAGCATAATATGGCTAAACCTTTCTGTTTCACTTTTCAGGTTATTAAGACAGTCTTTAAAAGATGTTTCAAATTATTTCAGATTCTTGCTAAGCATAAAGTATGCTAATTACTGGAGTTCTATAGATCCTAGTTTTATTTTGGGTCATCCCAACCTTCTAGGTTCTGAAGACTTCTCTGTATAACACATTCAACAGAGAAAGTTTAGAAATATTTAGCAAATAAACCAGAACAAATTTGAAAGTGTTTTCAAGTTTTACATTGTTTTCATGTAATATATGCTTGACAATGTTGTAGAAAAGTGTTCTCTTGCCTAAAGTTCTCTTTGCATGTAAATTTGGTATCTATATAAGTAGCATTAGCCCTTTTTTAGTTCTAGAGTCAGGAAAGGGAATGCGCTTTTTAAAAGATAATATTTATTATCAAAGTTTCTTCCTCATTATGGTACTATTTAGATATTTCAAAAGAATACCTTTATTGATACTTTAATTCTATTTGCTACAAGAAGTGACCAGAATTTGCTATTTTGACCTTTATCACGATATGGTTTATGTTCACAGCTAACAAATTCATTTTCCTACTGAGTCACATGTTTCTCTGCTCCATTTGCAACACAAACTGAAGTTTCCCCACTGCCTCATTAGTTTCAATTATCAGTCAAATATATTTATGAGAGCTAAGCAAAGAAATATAATTTTGATCCTGAGTGTCACTGACCTTTTTCCCCTAAGAGAACATACACCCAACTTTATTATCAATGTTTTAAAATATTAAGTTCTTACAATTTCAGGTTGAATGATTCCTCCATACTTTCATTTTCTTTTTGTGGTAGTTTTTAAACTGCTTGAACCTGTTTTCATTGTTGCCACTTTTAACATGTAGAAATAATAGAATTCTGTGTCCTATTTTAGCTGAGAGGAAAAAAACTGTATTTCTTAGAAATATAAGCAGAAATAGGCTTAAGGATCGGATAACCCTGCACTCATCCAGGTAATCCGTTAACAAAACACTGTTCAGAGCTTGTGTACTTAGAACAGTCTTTACTTGAGCCATCCTCTAACTTAGGGGGATAACATTCCATCATCCTCGGATTGCCCAACTGTGACAGTAAGAATGTTCCTATGATATTTGTTGGCAAACAGGAGTGTTGAAATAGCAAACAATGAGATCAACAACAGTGTAAGATAGCCAAGCTACCTGGGCATTTGGATCTGAAGTCCAGAAGTGCCATAGTTGTTAGGTCATTAATTACTGAGGGTGTTTTCTAGATGGAATCTGCTAGGGGCTTAAAATGCCTTACCCTTAGAACATCAGATTGAAGAAAAATTTAAAATGGTGGTCTGTGACCTCTGTGAGGATGATGATGGACTTAGACTCCTCTGCTACAGTTATCGGTGCAGTGTGCGTATTTAGTCATGTCTGACTCTTGCGACTCCATGGACAATAGCCCACCAGGCTCCTCTGCCTATGCGATTTTTCAGGCAAGAATACTGGAGTGGGTTGCCATTTCTTTCTCCAAGGGATCTTCACCACCCAGGGATCGAACCTGGGTCTCCAGCATTGCAGGCAGACGCTTTACCATCTGAGCCACCAGGGAATCTGACCTGTTCCTAAACATATTGCATGTGTGTGTGTGCGCGCACACACACACACACACACACATACATATCTGTGTCTTCCTGCAACCTATTCTTCAAAGGTCAGTGATGAGTCCACAGTCCCTATATCTTGGTTTCTCGGTAGTTTTCCATTCTACTAAACTGGGAAATTCTCATTAGATTTTTGAAGTGGTGTCTGTGTAGGTGAGATTTATTTTCCTGGTTTCTTTGAGCAGTTTTCCACAGAAACTTGGGGAAACTGAGAATTCTCTTCTTGATATTTCTTGTTAGAAATGAGATCATTCAATCAAAGGTAACAGGACTTCTGGGAACTGTTCTGAGAAGTCTATTTAATTACAACAAATATGATTACCTATCATGATTTTATACAACTGGTAATTTTATTTCAAACAGAAAAAAGAAACAAAACAGGAGGGAAGGATCCTTGACACTGGTTTTACAGTTTCGAAGCTGCTAGTTTTTTTCTAGTGACATAAAAATACTACTCATCATTAACAATTCACTTATTTTTTTAAATGTAACAAAAAGCAGAATATAGCACATCAGAGAATAGGATAGGAGTAAAAAACAAAGAAGAAAAATCTTAAAATGTAGAGGAATTTTCATATGCTGTTTACTCTGTCAGTGGAGCAAACACCCTAACACATTTTAATAGATTTTAATAAGCAACAGTTTTATAATATTTTTTAACTTCTTGGAATTCTTATTGTTCATGAACTATATATCTTAAGAACAAAGAATGCTTAAGGCTCTTAATTTTTTTGCAAAATCCCTCCAATCTTTTTTTTTTCACTTTATTTACAAGTGCTCTACTTAAATAAAATCTAATATTTTATTTTTCAATTAATTTTAATACAATTTTAAAGGTTGCACTCCATTTATAGCTATTAAAAAATAATGGCTACATTCCTTGTGTTGTACAACACATCATTGTAGTCTATCTACACCCAATAGTTTATAGTTCCCACTATTTTAAATTTGTAGGAACCTTAGAAGAGGCTCATGAGGATAAAGGGTGAAAATGTAGCTTCTTTGATGGAATAAGCAATAGGATCTTCCTAGTTATAATTTTTGCTGATACTTAGAATGCTGAGCATTTATTATAATTTACTTGGAATTATTCAATTCAATGTAATGTTGGAATCTTTATAAGACAGCATACTTGTTAGGTATGCTTTCATCATAATTGGGGGAAATGTTTGTAATTTTAATTGGCTATTCCTATACTGAGAGGAAGAAAGAGAGAATGAAAAGAAGGAAGGGAGAAATGGAGGGAGGAATAGAGGATGCTGCTGCTGCTGCTGCTAAGTCGCTTCAGTCGTGTCCGACTCTGTGCGACCCCACAGATGGCAGCCCACTGGGCTCCACCATCCCTGGGATTCTCCAGGCAAGAACACTGGAGTGGGTTGCCATTTCCTTCTCCAGTGCATGAAAGTGAAAAGTGAAAGTGAAGTCGCTCAGTCGTGTCTGACTCAGCGACCCCATGGACTGCAGCCTACAGGCTCCTCCGTCCATGGGAGCTTCCAGGCAAGAGTACTGGAGTGGGATGCCATTGCCTTCTCCATAGAGGATGAGGGGGAGGGAAAATCAAAAGGCATAATAGTTAATCCTTGCCAGGCAAGGGTTTTATATATTTTATCTTAATTAATCATTGGAGCAACACTATGAGATGGTCTCATCTTCTTTTTTTCAGATGGAAAAACTGAGGAACAGCAAGTTTAAATAATTTTTCTAGCTAGTAAGTGACATTAGATCCATTTTACTTAATTAAAGAATGTGCAATGCTCATCTTGTGTTTATAACTGACATAGGTAAACATGGCTTAATATTGACTAAAGGGAGTATTAGTATTAACTAAACCTTGATAAACTGAACCCCTCTCCTCTTCTCATTATTGTTTCAAAGAGAATAAAGTCTTTGGTGACATAAACATATATTGCATTTCAGAAAAAAATGTGATTGTGGAGAAATGGATCCAAAAATTGGTAAAATTGACAGACAAACTGATAACATTAACTATCAATACTGCTGTAGTTTAATATTTATTCCTTAAATTAAATAAAGAAATTTAACGTAATGTAAAATATCAGTCTCCAGAAACAACTGACACCAAGAGAAATAATTTTACACATATTCCCTTAAGATTTTCAATATTATTTCTCTTCACTGCATCAACATTTATGAAGAGGACTTATGTCAGCCCACAGAACCTGAGAATGAAGACTTTTATTATTGCTAAGTGAGCACCACACTCTTTGGGATTTCTAATGAAGCTGAAGGAGTGAAAGTCAGTACGTAAATCTATGCAAAAGACTTACATCTTGTGATTTTCATGTGCTTAAAAGTACTGAAGAAAAGTTATATTTCTTGTAGTCTGTTTGGACTGTTACAGCAAAGGGGCACCAATTGCGTGGCTTACGTTGCTGCTGTTCAGTTGGTAAGTCATGTCCAACTCATTGTGACCCCATGGTCTGCAGCACACCAGGCTTCCCTGTCCTTCATTATCTCCCAGTGTTTGCTCAAACTCATGTCCACTGAGTTGGTGATGTTATCCAACCATCTGCTCTGTCACCGCCTTCTCCTCCTATACTGTACTAAGTCACTTTCAGTCATGTCTGACTCTTTGCAACACCACAAACTGTAGCCCACCAGGCTCCCCTATCCATGGGTTTCTCCAGGCAAGAATATTGGAGTGAATTGCCATTACCTTCTCCAGGGGATCTTCCCAATCCAGGGATGGAACCTTGGTCTCTTACATCTCCTGCATTGGCAGGCAGGTTCTTTACCACTAGCACCACTTGGGAACTCTCAATCTTCCCCAGCCTCATGGTTTTTCCCAATGAGTCAGCTCTTTGCATCAGGTGGCCAAAGTATTGGAGTTTCAGCATCAGTCCTTCCAATGAATACTCAGGGTTGATTTCCTTTAGGAGTGATTGGTTTGATCTCACTGCTGTCAAAGGGATTCTCAAGAGTCTTATACAATGGAAGTTTATTTCTCACAGTTCTGGAAGCTGGAAATCAAACATCAGTGTACCAACATGATTGCATCCTGTTGCAGACTGCAATCTTCTCACTGTGTGCTTATATGGCAGAAGGGCAAAGGAGCTCTCTGAGGTCCCTTTGTATAAGGACATTAATCTCATTCATGAGGATTTCATCCCGTGACTTAATACTCCCCCAAGCCCCCACTTCCTAATACCATCACATTGAGGGTCAGAATTTCAACACACATTTTGAGAGAATATAACCTTTCAGTCTATAACAGTTGGATACCAGAAAACTGACACTCAAGAAGAATACGATGTGCCCTGACACATAGGATAGTGTGAGTTCTGATACCTAACTGCCTAAGTTCCAAGTTCAGCTCTGCCACTTACTACCAATGTGTATTTTGAGAGAATATAACCTTTCAGTCTATAACAGTTGGATACCTGAAAACTGACACTCAAGAAGAATACGATGTGCCCTGACACATAGGATAGTGTGAGTTCTGATACCTAACTGCCTAAGTTCCAAGTTCAGCTCTGCCACTTACTACCAATGTGACCTTAGGCCTTTCCATACTGAAAAGAGAAGGGGATGACAGAGGATGAGATGGATGGATGGCATCACCAACTCAATGGACATGAGTTTGGGTGAACTCCAGGAGTTGGTGATGGACAGGGAAGACTGGTGTGCTGCAGTCCATGGGGTTGCAAAGGGTCGGACATGACTGAGTGACTGAACTGAACTGAACTGAACTGACCTTAGGTCATTATCTAATTTCTTCATGCCTCAATCTCCTCATCTCTGGAGCCTGACCATGTTTGTTCCTATTATCTTTCCATCATTACTGACTTCTCTCTCTTGACCAAGAGTGGAACCTCCAAGATATATTCTAGATAAATGAGTAATCTAGAGCAAATCTCAAAAGAGTGTAGCTGAGAGCTGTTAGTAGCCAACACGAACAAATGGGATATGGGTGCAATGGCTCCTTTATAATTTCATGGATTCTTTTCTTTATATTTTTAAAATATTTATTTATTTGGCTGGGTCTTAGTTGTGGCGTGAGCAATCTTTAGTTGCTGCATGTAGGATCTAGTTCCCAGACCAAGAATTGAACCCTGGGCCTCTACATTGGGAGTGAAACTTGTTAGCCACTGAATCACCAGGCAAGTCCATATTGAATCCTTTAAACAAAACCTACCTGCTACAGTCCTATCCTAAAGTGGTCTTGGAAGCTTTGTCCTTAGAATTTACAAATGGGAGAAATAATATTAGATAAGGGCACCTGCTGACATCAGTGAATCCCTTAAAGTTTGCAATCTTATAAATGGGTGAAAAAAATCCACCAAATTTTAAGTAAGTTTTAAATATGAAAATTTCCATTAAACACCTAAAATTCAAGGTGGATTTCTTATATTTTAGAAAACCAACCCAAACTCACTTTTGAAGCAATAGTCTTTAGAGATAATTAGTTTCTTCTAAGTTTTTTCCTATTATTTCTGTTAGATTTCACCACTGATTTGTCACCCACCTTTTTATATCTGGAGTAGTTTAAATAAGACTGAAGACTCAGTTCTACCCTTTGTCCCAAGATTTTGGTAAGGCCATTCAGACTAATGAAAGTTCTGCTGTTCTACCATGAGGCACTCTTGATGCTCATCTGATACCTCCCATTCTCCACCTAAAAAAACTTCTTCATTGCAATAAAAATAGCAATAATTTTTACATGGTCGTAATTATCAATGGTGTACTTTTGCATAAGAACTTTCTACAAGCATTGCTGGTGGTGTTTTTCAGTCCCATAATATACAATTTGTAATGGATCTGCATATTATCCAACCACTCTCCCTATTGACAAATAAGAACATTAAAGTTTAAAAATGTAATGAGTTTTCCAAATTATTAATGCTACTTAAGGTTGGAATGGGGACCAAGCATGAGTTCTCCTGTGAAGTAGTTTATTAGTCTTTCCACTGTGCCACACCTCTTTATAATTCTATTTATTACAGACAAAATTTGAGATGATCTATTATCTATTTGCCTATCTATCCTTTACCTGTCTGATTTATTTACACACTGGCTTGCTTCAGAAAGGGTTCAAGTTGGCTCACCACAAAAGACACAACATAAAAAGATTTGAGTCATATATGAAATGGAAGAAACATTAATTTGGAAAAAATAAGCTAAAGTCATGACTCAAGGTAATTGACAAAATACATGTTGTGAGATTTTTCACTGAGGGAAGGTAAGATGTTCATTAGGATATGAGATTTCTAGCCTGCAAAGAAAGAAACACAGATCACATGACCACATCAGTGCAGCTGGAGTATTGGTTGCAGTGAAACACAGTGACCACAAAACAAGAATAAGCCTTACTCAGCCTTTAAAAAGAATACATCTGAATCAGTTCTAATGAGGTGGATGAAACTGGAGCCTATTCAGTTCAGTTCAGTTCAGTCGCTCAGTCATGTCTGACTTTTTGAGACCCCATGAATTGCAGCACGCCAGGCCTCCCTGTCCATCACCAACTCCCAGAGTTCACTCAGACTCACATCCGTCGAGTCAGTGATGCCATCCAGCCATCTCATCCTCGGTCGTCTCCATCTCCTCCCACCCCCAAACCCTCCCAGCATCAGAGTCTTTTCCAATCAGTCAAGTCTTCACATGAGGTGGCCGAAGTACTGGAGTTTCAGCTTCAGCATCATTCCATCCGAAGAAATCCCAGGGCTGATCTCTTTCAGAATTAACTGGTTGGATCTCTTTGCAGTCCAAGGGACTCTCAAGAGTCTTTCCAACACCACAGTTCAAAAGCATCATTCTTCGGCTCTCAGCCTTCTTCACAGTCCAACTTTCACATCCATACATGACTGCTGGAAAAACCATAGCCTTGACTAGACAGACCTTAGTCGGCAAAGTAATGTCTCTGCTTTTGAATATGCTATCTAGGTTGGTCATAACTTTTCTTCCAAGGAGTAAGCATCTTTTAATTTCATGGCTGCAATCACCATCTGCAGTGATTTGGGAGCCCCAAAAAAACAAAGTCTGACACTGTTTCCACTGTTTCCCCATCTATTTCCCATGAAGTGATGGGACTGGATGCCATGATCTTCGTTTTCTGAATGTCGAGCTTTAAACCAACTTTTTCGCTCTCTTCTTTCACTTTCATCAAGAGGCTTTTTAGTTCCTCTTCACTTTCTGCCATAAGGGTGGTGTCATCTGCGTATCCGAGGGTATTGATATTTCTCCCAGCAATCTTGATTCCAGCTTGTGTTTCTTCCAGTCCAGCGTTTCTCATGATCTACTCTGCATAGAAGTTAAATAAGCAGGGTGACAATATACAGCCTTGACGTACTCCTTTTCCTATTTGGAACCAGTCTGTTGTTCCATGTCCAGTTCTAACTGTTGCTTCTGATCTTTCTCAATATCAGGGTCTTTTCTAGTGAATCAGCTCTTTGCATCAGGTGGACAAAGTATTTATAGAAGTTAAATAAGCAGGGTGACAATATACAGCCTTGACATACTCCTTTTCCTATTTGGAACCAGTCTGTTGTTCCATGTCCAGTTCTAACTGTTGCTTCCTGACCATCTCACATACTAGTAAAGTAATGCTCAAAATTCTCCAAACCAGGCTTCAGCAATATGTGATCCGTGAGCTTCCTGATATTCAAGCTGGTTTTAGAAAAGGCAGAGGAACCAGAGATCAAATTGCCAACATCCGCTGGATCATGGAAACAGCAAGAGAGTTCCAGAAAAACATCTATTTCTGCTTTACTGACTATGCCAAAGCCTTTGACTGTGTGGATCACAATAAACTGTGGAAAATTCTGAGAGAGATGGGAATACCAGACCACCTGACCTGCCTCTTGAGAAATCTGTTACTCAGCCATTAAAAAGAATACATTTGAATCAGTTCTAATGAGGTGGATGAAACTGGAGCCGATTATACAGAGTGAAGTAAGCCAGAAAGAAAAACACCAATACAGTATATTAATGCATATATATGGAATTTAGAAAGATGGTAATGATAACCCTGTATGCGAGACAGCAGAAGAGACACAGATGTATAGAACAGTCTTTTGGACTCTGTGGGAAAGGGAGAGGGTGGGATGATTAGGGAGAATGGCATTGAAACATGTATAAGATCATATAAGAAACGAATCGCCAGTCCAGTTTCGATCCAGGATACAGGATGCTTGGGTCTGGTGCACTGGGATGGCCCAGAGGGATCGTATGGGGAGGGAGGTGGGAGGGGGATTCTGGATGGGGAACATGTGTACACCTCTGGTGGATTCATGTTGATGTGTGGCAAAACCAATGCAATATTGTAAAGTAAAAATAAATAAATAAATAAAGATACTTCTGTTATTAAAAAATAAATAAATAAAGAAAGAATAAGCCAGGTGCTTAAGAGAACAGTCAATACTTTCTGACACAATTGCTAAACTGTTTTCTTGAGGAAAATGACACCTGTACAAAGAAATAAATTGCAAGTAAAATCATCTTGGTGCCATTGTTCTTTTCTGACCATGAATTCTGGCAGAATCTAAAAGAAAACTTAGGTAGGACAATTTTTTTCATTACAGCTTTGCAAAATTATAAACATATCTTTTGTAATATTTTAACTTAAAATGCAAATATAATTAAACTCCACCTTACTAAGACTTGTTGTTGTTCAATAGTTAAGTCATGTCCAACTCTTGTGACTTCATGGACTGCTGCACACCAGGCTCCCCTGTCCTCCACCATCTCTCAGAGTTTGCTCAAATTCATGTCCATTGAGTTGGTGATGCTATCTCACCATCTCATCCTCTGCAACCCCCTTCTCTTTTTTGCCTTAAATCTTTCCCAGCACCAGGTTCTTTTCCAGTGAGTTGACTCTTCATATCAGGTGGTGAAACATTAGAGCTTCATTTTCATCATCAGTCCTTCCAATGAATATTCAGGGTTGATTTCTTTTAGGATTGATTGGTTTGATCTCCTTGCTGTTCAAGAGTCTTCTCCAGCACAATTTGAAAAAATCAGTTTTTGACCCTCAGCCTTCTTTATGGTTCAACTCTCACATCCATACATGACTAAAACCATAGGTTTGACTATATGGAGCTTTGTTGGCAAAGTGATGTCTCTGCTTTTTAATATGCTGTCTAGGTTTGTCGTAGCTTTTCTTCCAAGGAGCAAGTGTATTTTAGTTTCACAGCTTCAGTCACCATCAAAGTGATTTTGCAGCTTAAGAAAATAAACTCTGTCACTGCTTCCACTTACTATGTCTATACCAGCATATTTAAGAAGAGCTTTGTGTAAAGTCACAGTAAGTAGTAAAATTTATGTCCCATGATATCATTTGCCTACTAAAGTTTGAAACTCTGCCATTTTACAATGAGAAGTCAGAAGTATTTCGGATATTCTTAAGGAGTAAGGAACATCAACAGTCCCAAAGATTACTGGTGAAGTCTGTAGTCACAGAGAAGAGTCATCTAAAGATTATATATTTTAGAAATAAGTCTAAATCATTCATAAAATTCTGCCTAGCTTCTTTAATGATTCTTTTAATATAATTATACCTCTGAAAATCACTGAGAAATTTATAGAAAAAAGAAATATAGTTCCAATTAAATCTGTACCATTTCTTGGTCAAGCTCACTAATGTTACATATAAGGAGAGGAGATTGCCTCATTATTTACTGTGAAAACACCACTGTTTTATGAAAGCAAAGAGCCTTTAGCTTTGATTGCTCAGAAACTCAACATTATTGTTCCACCAAGAGATTGATTCAAATCAGCCATGTTGTCATTCTGTTATATATTAGTGGTGGCTTTCCCTAGGATCTGGATTCATGTTTGAGTTTTTTAAGTTTATTTTGACTCATGTTTCATTTCAATGGTCCTTTTAGTCAGCTAAGCAAATTTTCTGTCAAACACATTCTCTCAGAACTTATGAAATGGACTACTGCATTCAAAAGGTACTCGTGTAGGAATCATAAATCAAGAAGTCAAATTCTGTTTTCACATTGGCCTTGTAGGAGATTATTCATTTTTCATGAGAGATAAAGGTAAATGATTTCCTTGTGGCCTCAGTCAAAATGGTCTTCCCCAGATTCCAATTTCCTTAAAATTTCCAGTTCATTCTGATGACAGAGCTTGTTTCTATGTCAATCAGTAGACATGGGAGTTTCAATGAGCTGGTTAATTCTCCAGAGTTTCTTTACAGCATTGTTGTTTAGTACCTAAGTCATGTCCTGCTTTTTGCCACCCGTGGACTGTAGCTCACCAGGCTCCTCTGTCCATGGGAGTTCCCAGGCAAGTATACTGGAGTGGGTTGTCACTCCCTTCTCCAGGGGATCTTCCCGACCCAGAAATCAAAACCCGGTCTCCTACACTGCAGGCAGATTCTTTACCACTGAGCCATCAGGGAAGTCCTCTTTACTGCATATCAGACACAGTGAGAGACAGGCAATCTGTGAAATATTCTTTACCACTTCCCCACCTCAGAAAATGATCAGTAACCATAGTCCTCTATTTCTTGAGAAATCAGAATTATCCTTACTCCACCTATCAAGTTGTCCTCTTTGCTCCCTGCATCTTTGGGGACTACTGCTTAAGCAGGTCTGGAATTACACCCCTTAAAATATTGACTCCCAGGGTGGGAGGGGCGCTAGTGGTAAAGAATCTGCCTGCCAATGCAGGAGACTTAAAAGATAAGGGTTCAATCCCTGTGTTGGGAAAATCCCCTGGAGAAAAGCGTGGCAATCAACTCCAGTATTCTTCCCTGGAGAATCCCATGAAGAGAGGAGCCTGGCAGGCCATCCACGAGGTGGCACAGAGTTGGACACCACTGAAACGACTTACTATGCACGCATTACTTAGAATAGTTTAACGCATATGTATGGAATTTAGAAAGATGGTAACGATAACCCTGTATGCAAGACAGCAGAAGAGACACAGATGTATAGAACAGTCTTTTGGACTCTGTGGGAGAGGGAGAGGGTGGGATGATTAGGGAGAATGGCATTGAAACATGTATAAGATCATATAAGAAACGAATCACCAGTCCAGGTTCAATCCAGGATACAGGATGCTTGGGTCTGGTGCACTGGGATGGCCCAGAGGGATGGTATGGGGAGGGATGTGGGAGGGGGGTTCTGGATGGGGAACATGTGTACACCTGTGGTGGATTCATGTTGGTATGTGGCAAAACCAATGCAATATTGTAAAGCAAAAATAAATAAATAAAGATACTTCTGTTATTAAAGAAAGAAAGAAAGAAAGAATAAGCCAGGTGCTTAAGAGAACAGTCAATACTTTCTGACACAATTGCTAAACTGTTTTCTTGAGGAAAATGGTACCTGTACAAAGAAATAAATTGCAAGTAAAATCATCTTGGTGCCATTGTTCTTTTCTGACCATGAATTCTGGCAGAATCTAAAAAAAAAAACTAAGTAGGACAATTTTTTTCATTATAGCTTTGCAAAATTATAAACAGATCTTTTGTAATATTTTAACTTAAAATGCAAATATAATTAATTAACTCCACCTTACTATGACTTGTTGTTGTTCAGTAGCTAAGTCGTGTCCAACTCTTGTGACTTCATGGACTGCTGCACACCAGGCTCCCCTGTCCTCCACCATCTCTCAGAGTTTGCTCAAATTCATGTCCATTGAGTTGGTGATGCTATCTCACCATCTCATCCTCTGCAACCCCCTTCTCCTTTTTGCCTTAAATCTTTCCCAGCACCAGGTTCTTTTCCAGTGAGTTGACTCTTCATATCAGGTGGTGAAACATTAGAGCTTCATTTTCATCATCAGTCCTTCCAATGAATATTCAGGGTTGATTTCCTTTAGGATTGATTGGTTTGATCTCCTTGCTGTTCAAGAGTCTTCTCCAGCACAATTTGAAAAAATCAATTTTTGACCCTCAGCCTTCTTTATGGTTCAACTCTCACATCCATACATGACTAAAACCATAGGTTTGACTATATGGAGCTGTGTTGGCAAAGTGATATCTCTGCTTTTTAATATGCTATGTAGGTTTGTCATAGCTTTTCTTCTAAGGAGCAAGTGTATTTTAGTTTCACAGCTTCAGTCACCATCAAAGTGATTTTGCAGCTTAAGAAAATAAACTCTGTCACTGCTTCCACTTACTATGTCTATACCAGCATATTTAAGAATAGTTTTGTGTAAAGTCACAATAAGTAGTAAAATTTATGCCCCATGATATCATTTGCCTACTAAAGTTTGAAACTCTGCCATTTTACAATGAGAAGTCAGAAGTGTTTCGGATATTCTTAAGGAGTCAGGAACATCAACAGTCCCAAAGATTACTGGTGAAGTCTGTAGTCACAGAGGATAGTCATCTAAAGATTATACATTTTAGAAATAAGCCTAAATTATTCATAAAATTCTGCCTAGCTTCTTTAATGATTCTTTTAATATAATTATACCTCTGAAAATCACTGAGAAATTTATAGAAAAAAGAAATACAGTTCCAATTAAATCTGTACCATTTCTTGGTCAAGCTCACTAATGTTACATATAAGGAGAGGAGATTGTCTCATTATTTATTGTGAAAACACCACTGTTTTATGAAAGCAAAGAGCCTTTAGCTTTGATTGCTCAGAAACTCAACATTATTGTTCCACCAAGAGATTGATTCAAATCAACCATGTTGTCATTCATTATATATTAGCGGTGGCTTTCCCTAGGATCTAGATTCATGTTTGAGTTTTTTAAGTTTATTTTGTCTCATATTTCATTTCAATGGTCCTTTTGGTCAGCTAAGCAAATTTTCTGTCAAACACATTCTGTCAGAACTTATGAGATGGACTACTGTATTCAAAAGGTACTCGTGTGGGAATCATAAATCAAGAAGTCAAATTCTGTTTTCACATTGACCTTGTAGGAGATTATTCATTTTTCATGAGAGATAAAGGTAAATGATTTCCTTGTGGCCTCAGTCAATATGGTCTTCCCCAGATTCCAGTTTCCTTAAAATTTCCAGTTCATTCTGATGACAGAGCTTGTTTCTATGTCAATCAGTAGACATGGGAGTTTCAGTGAGCTGATTAATTCTCCAGAGTTTCTTTACAGCATTGTTGTTTAGTACCTAAGTCATGTCCTGCTTTTTGCCACCCGTGGACTGTAGCTCACCAGGCTCCTCTGTCCATGGGAGTTCCCAGGCAAGTATACTGGAGTGGGTTGTCACTCCCTTCTCCAGGGGATCTTCCCGACCCAGAAATCAAAACCCGGTCTCCTACACTGCAGGCAGATTCTTTACCACTGAGCCATCAGGGAAGTCCTCTTTACTGCATATCAGACACAGTGAGAGACAGGCAATCTGTGAAATATTCTTCACCACTTCCCCACCTCAGAAAATGATCAGTAACCATAGTCCTCTGTTTCTTGAGAAATCAGAATTATCCTTACTCCACCTATCAAGTTGTCCTCTTTGCTCCCTGCATCTTTGGGGACTACTGCTTAAGCAGGTCTGGAATTACACCCCTTAAAATATTGACTCCCGGGGTGGGAGGGGCGCTAGTGGTAAAGAATCTGCCTGCCGATGCAGGAGACTTAAAAGATAAGGGTTCAATCCCTGTGTTGGGAAAATCCCCTGGAGAAAAGCATGGCAATCAACTCCAGTATTCTTCCCTGGAGAATCCCATGAACAGAGGAGCCTGGCAGGCCATCCACGAGGTGGCACAGAGTTGGACACCACTGAAACGACTTACTATGCACGCATTACTTAGTATAGAATTTAAATATGCAGGAGACTTAAAAGATAAGGGTTCAATCCCTGTGTTGGGAAAATCCCCTGGAGAAAAGCATGGCAATCAACTCCAGTATTCTTCCCTGGAGAATCCCATGAACAGAGGAGCCTGGCAGGCCATCCACGAGGTGGCACAGAGTTGGACACCACTGAAACGACTTACTATGCACGCATTACTTAGTATAGAATTTAAAAAATAGTTTTACTTTTTCTTTTTTATTTTTATTTTTTTTCTACTTTACAATACTGTATTGGTTTTGCCATACATCAACATGAATCCACCACGGGTGTACATAAGTTCCCACTCCTGAACCCCGCTCCCACCTCTCTTCCCATACCATCCCTCTGGGTCATCCCAGTGCACCAGCCCCAAGCATCCTGTATCATGCATCGAACCTAGACTGGCAATTCGTTTCTTATATGATAGTATACAAGTTTCAATGCCATTCTCCCAAATCATCCCACCCTCTCCCCCTCCCACAGAGTCCAAAAGACTGTTCTATACATCTGTGTCTCTTTTTCTGTCTCACATACAGGGTTATCATTACCATCTTTCTAAATTCCATATATATGTGTCAGTATACTGTATTGGTGTTTTTCTTTCTGGCTTACTTCACTCTGTATAATTGGCTCCAGTTTCATCCACCTCATTAGAACTGATTCAAATGTATTCTTTTTAGTGGCTGAGTAGTACTCCATTGTGTATATATACTTTTTATTTACTAACCTCTCAGTGATGGTCTTGATACAGCTTCCCTTCTTCAAAAATTTCCTCTTTTTGGCATCCTTCTTGGGTTATTTTTTTCTCTTTATCTAGCACTTTATTATTCTTACTAAGAAAATAGAAGAGAGGTGATGCTTATACGCTTTTACCTGGTGCTTAAAGAGATTATCCCATCTGTTCTCATAACACCAGTAACTGGAAAATATTTTGATCAAGATGTCAAACAACACAGTACATATCTGCATGTTACTAAAAGAGTTTCCATACTAACTACTGGAACTCAGATAAACTATAATTCTCTTTGCCTATCCTTTGTATCCCCCACCGCCCTGCCACACACACACACATCTTATCACTTATTTTTAAAAACCCAGAAAATTATTACGAATGTATAGAAAACTGCCTATTTTAAACACTTATCTTACCATGATTGCAGAAGCCAGGAAGCATTCCCAGAAATGGAAGCATAAAGTCAGTCTGTCATCTGAATCTTTTTCAATGAATCTCTGCTAATCAGGAAAAATGTGAACAATGTCAGCCTGGCTCCTTTCTGCAATCATTAAGTATTCAAAAAGTCATGAACCAAGTATCTAAAATCACAGTAACATTCATGTTTTTTTTTTTTTTTTTTTTATCATAAGACCCTTGGATTGTAATACTACAACCCTACATCTTTTCCTGGTAAGAAAAGATGCCACATTGAAGTTGAGCAATTGAAGAGAGACTAATAAAGGAGTGATTATTGTGCCTTAACCTGAGGCTAACAACAAGGAGCTGCTATCCCTAGGTCACAAGGAAGCAGAGACTCGAACCTGGAACTTTAAAAGGCCATGGTCTGGAGAAGGACTGCTGAGAGAAATTTTGGGCTCCAGTAGAGGGAGGAAGCCAAAACTCAGGAAGGAAGTCTAAAAAATATATCACCTAATCTCACTCTCGCGGCTGTTTCTCATTGGTTGAAGAAGGTGAAGGTGAAGTCGCTCAGTCGTGTCCGACTCTTTGCGACCCCGTGGACTGTAACCTACTAGGCTTCTCCGTCCGTGGGATTCTCCAGGCAAGAATACTGGAGTGGATTGCCATTTCCTTCTCCAGGGGATCTTCCCGACCCAGGGATCGAACCCGGGTCTCCCGCATTGGAGGCAGACGCTTTAACCTCTGAGCCACCAGGGAAGTCATTGGTTGAACATAACCTGAATTCAGAGGACAGGGCTTCTCTGGTCTAGAATCAGCATCCTGGGGCATAGCATAGGTTGAAAAGAGGGTGGAAAGTGGTACTAGATGGAATAAATGGCAAATATTCAGCACAGTGCTCTACCCTTGACCGTGGTGCTCATACGAGGCACACAGCAGCACCAGAAAACACATTCTCTGGGCCAAAAACAGAAAATTTTGAACTCTAAAATGGCATTCTAGAAGTGCAAGGCTGTGAGCAGTCTCTTTGGGATTCAACTTGCAAAATCTATTGTGACACCTTTATGTCAGTTTCCAAAAGTGACCTGTCTTTGTATCTCCCATATGGCCACATAGAGTTGCATGAATAGTAAATTCTCACTGAGCTCTCATTCAGTCACTGAATAGCTTTCCTCTTGTGTTCCCTCCCATTGCTGCTCACCTCTCACCTTGCATGAGTTTCTGTCGGTAACGTTTCAAAATTCCAAAACACAATCATGTATCCACCTGCAGTGGTATGCCAAACTTGACCAAATAATACAGAGTGCGGTACTTTAACAGTTGTGATCAGGCGGTGCGCTTGCCATTATATCCAAGAAAAGTGAGGTTGGCAGCAAATCACCTCTGTCAAATGAATTCATTTAGAAAAGCCTTGTGGAATAGTTTGCAGTTTTATTCTGGCACTGTCTGGGAGCTAAAATGATATAGATGGAAATGTTCAGGAGAATTTCAGTAGCTTTCCTTCTCAGTTTCTCTATGAAAAAAAAGAAAAAAAAGGTAGCATTGTCTGCCAGTGTCAGGAGGATATAGATGCAAGAGCATCTTTTTCTGCTACACAAAGATGAATTACCTACAACGATTGTTGTTTGAAAATTGTGACCTCAAATATTAAGCATCCATGTGGCACTTTAGAAGGCAGGCAAGTCCTGTTCTGAAGGAAATGCACATGCTTCACCCTTCTACAAAATATATTGCATCCAAGAAAAGAGCTTATTTTTCTTCTTTAAAATTTCAGTGCCTGCATGCTAAGTCACCTCAGTCATGTCCTACTCTTTGCGACCCTAGGCACTGTAGCCCGCCAGGCTCCTCTTTCCATGGGATTCTCCAGGCAGGAATACTGGAATGGGTTGCCATGCCCTCCTCCAGGGGATCTTCCCAACCCAGGGATCAAACCTGCATCTCTTGCATTGCATGTGGATTCTTTACTGCTGAGACACCAAGAAAGCCCAGAATTTCAGTATCTCTGGTGATCTATGGGGGAAAAATACCTGTACTGGCTAGTGCAATAGAGGCTACATGTAAGTATACAGGTGTATTATTTATGAAACACAGAAGCAAACTCTTTTAAGTTGTAGTAGCTAATTAAGATAAAGATTTGCTTGGCATGCAATTTTGCTTCTTTAACATCTTTTATATTGAAGTCACTCTGACTCACAGAGCATCATACATTTTAGTCGCTGACCCGGAAAGTACAAATGAGAGCTGGTTAAAAGGATAACAGTGTGCACTCGGAATAACTTGCTGGGAAATGCCTTAAACTTGAAAGACATATTAATAATAATCACCAACCAACTCCATTAAAGTCTAGAGAAGCACAAAGAGAAAATTTGAATTACACAGCTTCTCTTGCTGTAATTTAAAGATATTTCAAGCTAAATTTAAGCCTCTTGGATGTGATACCATGCTGTTTTTGAGCCAGCAAATACAAGATACTAATAATAAAACCCAGTTAATGATAAAGTATATTTCTATACTTCACATTTTGCTCCTGGTAAATGTCATTTATATCTCAACACTAAATTTTACAAACTTTCTTCATTTAAAGAAACACACCAAGCAAAGATAATTTATACTAGGTTTATGATACAATGATGACATCTATTTTTTTGAAGAAATAAAAATCATTTTTATTTTCAAGAAATATACTTGATCCCATACATAGAAAACATTAAGTAATCTT
>SJYT01038059.1:1144-53743 GCA_006410635.1 Cephalophus harveyi | reverse complement strand
CATGCATTCTATTTTATATTATCTGTGGGAAGAACCAAATGCCAAGCTCCAGATGTATCCCTTCCATCCACCAGGGTACCCTGCTACCTATCAGTTTCTTCTCAGGTTGGGTGTCTACGTCACCTTTGTGTGGCTGCTCATTGCTGTGGATTTTTGATTTCCGCCACTCTGTTGCATCCCAGAATGAGCCTTGAATCGACCATCCTTCACTCAATGTGATGATCTCTGGATTTATCTCTATCTGTGGAGACGGCCTCCTTTCAGAAGTCAATGCTTGATTTAAAATTCATTCTAGACCTATATCACATTTCTTCATCCATTCCTCTGTCCAGGCACACTTATCTTTATTTTCATCTCTTTGATGGTGTGAGTGGTGCCATGGGACCTTGTTTGGTGTGTGTGGTGTTTGAAGTCTGTTCATTTCTGAAATATTCCAGGAGAGGACCTGATTTATCATACTGTCTCTACTTCTTTGTTTATTTGTTTTTCTCCCATGGGACTGCACTTTTCTCGTCACGTGCATAGTGCCTCTTACCAGGTCCATCCCATCAGTATCCTAAAGTGTCCACTGTACCAGTGTTTCTCGACCACTGATGCCATGTCCAGCTTTTGACAGTGGCCTTTTTAAATGCTCAGGCAAAGGTGATCATGTCTTTGCATCTTTGTTGGTATCTCTTAGCAGTCATCCTATGTGCAAATTGTCATGTGCTTTTCTAAAGTAATACGGAATTGTGTTTACCTGTTCATATCCTCTTCCTGTTAGCTTCCCCTGTGTTTCCCTTAGCTTCTTTCCCCCACTTGAGCCCTGGCTATTTGTTAAAGGTGGGTATCTGTTAGAGCTCAGCAACGTTGTGAAGAGTGTGGCCATCAGCCAGGATTTTCAGGTTGCTGTTAGAGAAGATATCCACAAGGTGAAACACGGAATTGTGTTTACCTGTTCATATCCTTTTCCTGTTAGCTTCCCCTGTGTTTCCCTTAGCTTCTTTCCCCCACTTGAGCCCTGGCTATTTGTTAAAGGTGGGTATCTGTTAGAGCTCAGCAACGTTGTGAAGAGTGTGGCCATCAGCCAGGATTTTCAGGTTGCTGTTAGAGAAGATATCCACAAGGCGGTGGCCTTTTTTCATTTCCTTCTCATGTTAGGTTATCTCTGGCCTAGTTGTCAAATGCGAGTAGGAGACACAGGAGTTCACCAAACGTCTTGTCTCTTTATTCTTTGAGGCTTTTCATTAAGTCAAACTGGTTTTCCTGTTTAAGACTATTGACATCATTGTAGTTGTTGCAGGGAAACACTTTTTCCTTCCTTTCACAGATACCTTGTGAAAGGTATCTTTCTAACCAATAACTATCTATCTATCTAACCAATAACTGTGGTTATTGTCAGAGCTATCTTTTAGAATCAGCGGAGTACATGCCTTTTGATACAGGAGCTGCATGTGGATTATGAATTGCATACGTACTTGTAAGTGTAAGTTTATTCCAGCCCTCACCTTTCAGCTTCTCACGCCCCGATACCCTTGGCTAACTGTAATTTTCTTACCAGGAGTATAGTCCATTTCACTTTTGTTTGGGTACGCATAGCCTTCAATACGTGTTTTAATCCCCTCTGGAAGGTATATATTTTGATATGTCTTTAATCTACCCTTCTATACTTACTGTGATTCTCTGTAGATTTCTCTGTATCCCTGAAAATGACATTTCTTTTTTGCATTTTCATAATGTCTGAGTCATATTTTGTTGTGTCTCTATGTCTCATTTCTTTCTTCTTCCGTTCACACACAACGATTATCTTTCCTTTCCTCTCTTGGGCATTGTAAATGCTCCTGAAGTGCATGTTTGTGGAGGTGGGGGTTTGGCCGTGTGTTTTCCATGATTTGTTGATTTCTCAAGTATTCCGGGATGGAACTGCCATATGACATCATCTGTCTCATTTTGTGATTCCAAGGCCCTTTGACAGTCATGCTCGTAAAGGCTCTGACTGCTTACCTCCCACCAGTGCCATACAAGGGTCCCCTTTACTAATATTGCTCTACTTTTCCTTACCAGTGCCATACAAGGGTCCCCTTTACTAATATTGCTCTACTTTTCCTTATCTGTAGAATTTTGGATAGTCACCTGTTTCACTTCTCAGTAGTGATATTGTGTTGCAGTTTAACATTTCGTATCATTGATAAGAGAGCAAATGAGGCACATTGCTAGAGGCATCTTTTGAAGCATTGACTAAGTATTTACCTGTTGAGGTTTCCTTCCTCATCATGTGCTTTGTTCTGGTTTTTATTTTGGTGTGGGACCCCTGGCCATTTCATAAAGGTAGGCGTCATTTAGAGCCCGACCATCTTGTGAGTAGCCAGTGTCCTTCAGGCCATATTTTATGGTTGCTGCTCCAGAAAGCGGCCACAAGTTGGCAGCATTTCTTCGCGTTCCCCTCTTGTTACTATGGTAACTCCATCTTCAGAGGTCTGTGCATTTCCACTTGTAAATGAGAGTAGCATGAGCTAGAGGAAGCCCACTGCCCACCCCTCCCCATCACACCCCCCAACTCCCAAAAGCTTGTACCTCCTTCCTTCTCAGTTGTACTGTAGTTCATATTTCATGTTTGATGAAGCTGATGTACAGAGTTGCCTTTTTGTGGCTGTACTGATTCTTGCTCCCTTACACCAAAACACAGAGGTATTCAGCAGTGTTAATTTCCTCTGACCTGCACTCTGCAAGTGTGTGGTACATCACTCTTGCTACCTCGGTCCTTTTGGATTATGTATATGACAAATATTTGTGGGAATCCATGTATTCCAGCCTTCCAGTGTAAGCTTTTCTTACGCATCCCCTTCGCTAAGCATCAGGGAATTCACAGCACTGGGTGTCCGTTTCATCTTGGTCAGAGTACTCACTGCCAACAATACTGTCGCTCCCATTTGAAAGGGAAATCCTATGACCTGTCCCTAATCTGCCTGTTCTTCACTGACTCTGATTATCACCACACTTATCTGTACCTCTGACAATGACAGTATTTGTTGTTTCAATGCCTGAGTCAGATTCCATCGTGAAGCTGTATCCCATTCCTAGATTAATTCTTCTCTCTGTCTCCATGTACTTCCTTTCGTTTCATCTCTGGGCATTGGCAGTCCTGCTGCAGTGCATGCACTGGGGTTTGTGGTGTTCAAAATCTGTGTAGTTCTGAAGGATCATAGGAGTGGAGAGGCCCTGTCATACTTTCTAATTTGTTTCTATAAAGGCATGTGGACAGTGATTCTTATCCTGGCTCCTCCCACTGATATGCCCCCACTACTATAAAAGTATCCTGCTGACTAACGTTCATCTACCTTTTCCAGTCCAGTCCGTTTTCCATGGTGGCCTTTTCCATTGCTCAGAGTTGATGTCTCGTGGCAGTTTGAATATTATATTTCTGATAAGCAACCATATGGAGTAAGAAAACCTATGGAGTACTACTCATGGGCTTTTTGCTTTTTGAAAGCACTTTAATTGTACTTACCTGCCAATGGTTTCTTCCTGAGAGTGTTCCAGTCTTGATTTGTATGTGTGTGTTTCTCATTTATTTAATTTTGCTGTGTGACAACTGACATGTTCAAAGGTAGGTGTCATGTCAAGTCCAGCAGCCTTGTGAATCTCACATGTCCATCAGCGATCATTTTTGTGCTGCTGTGGCAGAGAAAATCCTCCACACTAGAAGGTTTCTTTCTTCTGTCCTCTTTTAGGATGGCCTGCACCACCTGAGAGTTTCGTCAGGCCAATTTGTACACTCGAGTAGAAGGATCCAGATGATGCCACAAATCCTGGTGACTGCTTACTTTGGTATCTTATTTTAAGTAAAAGTTCCTATTCTATTTAAGTTGATTGCCAAGGATGCATTGCTTTTTCGTGTCCAGATTCTTGTTCCATGGCACTGAGACTAGTTGATGCATTCAGCTGTGCTTGTTTTCACCTACATGTTATTAGAGTGTGTTTCCTCTACCACTCTTGCTGAAGTAGGTTTACATGCATTCTCTATTTTATATGTATCTGTGGGAAGAACCAAATGCCAAGCTCCAGATATATCCCTTCCATCCACCAGGATACCCTGCTACCCATCAGTTTCTTGTCAGGTTGGCTGTCCACGTCACCTTTGTGTGGCTGCTCACTGTTGTGGATTTTTGATTTCCGCCACTCTGTTGCATCCCAGATGAGCCTTGAATTGACCCTCCTTCACTCAGTGTGATGATATCTGGATTTATCTCTATCTGTTGAGATGGCCTCCTTTCAGATGTCAATGCTTGATTTAAAATTCATTCTAGACCTATATCACATTTCTTTATCCATTCCTCTGTCCAGGCACACTTATCTTTATTTTCATCTATTTGATGTTGTGAGTGTTGGGACCTTGTTTGGGGTGTGTGGTGTTTGAAGTCTGTTCATTTCTGAAATATTCCAGGAGAGAACCTGATTTATCATACTGCATCTTATTCTTTATTTGTTTTTCTCCCATGGGACAGCACTTTTCTTGTCATACGCATAGTGCCTCTTACCAAGTCCATCACATCAGTACCCTAAAGTGTCCACTGTACCAGTGTTACTCTACCACTGATGCCATGTCCAGCTTTTGACAGTGGCCTTTTTAAATGCTCAGGCAGAGGTGATCATGTCTTTGCATCTTTGTTGATATCTCTTAGCTTTCATCCTATGTGCAAATTGTCATGTGCTTTTCTAAAGAAACACGGAATTGTGCTTACCTGTTCATATCCTCTTCCTGTTAGCTTCCCCTGTGTTTCCCTTAGCTTCTTTCCCACATTTGAGCCCTGGCTATTTGTTAAAGGTGGGTATCTGTTAGAGCTCAGAACACTTCTGAATAGTGTGGCCATCAGCAAGGATTTTCAGGTTGCTGTTACAGAAGATGTCCGTAAGGTGGCCCCATTTATTCATTTCCTCCTCATGTTACTGTGGTGGTGATAGCAGTCTCTGAGGTTATCTCTGGCCTGGTTGTCAAAAGCAAGTAGGAGACACAGGACTTCACCAAATGTCTTGTCTCTTTACTCTTTGAGATTTTTCATTAAGTCAAACTGGTTTTCTTGTTTAAGACTATTGACACCATTGTAGTTGTTGCAGGGAAACAGTTTCTCCTTCCTTTCCACAGATACCTGGAGGTATTCAATGGTGGTTATTGTTAGAGCAATCTTTTAGAATCAGTAGAGTACATGTCTCTTGATACAGAAGGTCCTTGTGGATTATGAATTGCATACATACTTGTGGGTATAAGTTTATTCCAGCCCTCACCTTTAAGCCTCTCACCCACCAATACCCTTGGCTAACTGTAATTTTCTTACCAGAAGTGTATTCCATGTCACTTTTGTTTGGGTACTCATAGCCTTCAATACGTGTTTTAATCCCCTCTGGAAGGTAGATATTTTGATATGTCTTTAATCCACCCTTCTGCACTTACTGTGATTCTCTGTAGAATACTCTGTATCCCTGAAAATGGCGCTTTTTTTTTTTTTTTGCATTTTCATAATGTCTGAGTCATATTTTTTTGTGTCTCTATGTCTCATTACTTTCTCCTTTTGTCTGCACCCAACGATTTCTTTCCTTTCCTCTCTTGGGCATTGTAAATGCTCCTGAAGTGCATGTTTGTGGAGGTGGGGGTTTGGCCATGTGTTTTTCATGATTTGTTGATTTCTCAAGTATTCCAGGATGGAACTGCCATATGACATCATCTGTCTCATTTTGTGATTCCAAGGCCCTTTGACAGTCATGCTCGTAAAGGCTCTGACTGCTTACCTTCCACCAATGCCATACAAGGATCCCCTTTACTAATATTGCTCTACTTTTCCTTACCAGTGCCATACAAGGGTCCGCTTTACTAATATTGCTCTACTTTTCCTTATCTGTAGAGTTTTGGATTTTCGCCCGTCCCACTTCTCAGTAGTGATATTGTGTTGCAGCTTAACATTTCGTATTGCTGATAAAAGAGCAAATGAGGCACATTGCCTGAGGCATCTTTCAAATCATTGACTAAGTATTTTACCTGTTGAGGTTTCCTTTCTCATCATGTGCTTTGTTCTAATTTTTTTTTTTTTTTTTTGGTGTGGGACCCCTGGCCATTTCATAAAGGTAGGCGTCATTTACAGCCCGGCTGCCTTGTGAATAGCCAGTGTCCATCAGGCCTCATATTAACGTTGCTGCTCCAGAAAGCAGCCACAAGGTGGGAGTATTTATTTGGGTTCCTTTCTTGTTACTATGGTAACTGCATCTTCAGAGGTATGTGCATTTCCACTTGTAAATAAGAGTAGCATGAGCTAGAGGAAGCCCTTTGCCCACCCCACCCCACCACACCCCCCAACTCCCAAAGCATGTTTCTCCTTCCTTCTCAGTTGTGCTGCAGTTCACATTTCATGTTTGACGAAGCTGGTGTACAGAGTTGCCTTTTTGTGGCTGTACTGATCCTTGCTCCCTTACACCAAAACACAGAGGTATTCAGCAGTGTTGATTTCCTCTCACCTGCTCTCTGCAAGTGTGTGGTCCATCACTCTTGCTACGTCGGTCCCTGTGGATTATGTATTTGACAAGTATTTGTGGTAATTCATGTTCCAGCCTTCCAGTGTAAGCTTTTCTCTCACCCATCCCTTCGCTAAGCATCAGGGAGTTCCCAGCACTGGGTATCCATTTCACCTTGGTTGGAATACTCAGTGCCAGCAATATTGTGGCTCCCATTTGAAAGGGAAATCCTATGACCTGTCTCTAATCTGCCCATTCTTCACTGACTCTTTTCTCTCACCCATCACTTTCACTAAGCATCAGGGAGTTCCCAGCACTGGGTATCCATTTCACCTCGGTTGGAATACTCAGTGCCAGCAATATTGTGGCTCCCATTTGAAAGGGAAATCCTATGACCTGTCTCTAATCTGCCCATTCTTCACTGACTCGGATTATCACCACATTTATCTGCACCCCAGACAATGAAAGTATTTCCTTGTTTCAATGCCTGAGTCATATTCCATCATGAAGCCGTATCCTATTCCTCGATCCATTCATCTCTCCATCCCCATGTACTTTCTTTCATTTCATCTCTGGACATTGGGAATCCTGCTGCGGTGCATGTTCTGGGGTGTGTAGTTTTCAAAATCTGTGTATTTCTGAAGGTTTATAGGAGTGGAGAGGCCCTGTCATACTTTCTAATTTGTTTCTATAAAGGCATGTGGACAGTGATTCTTATCCTGGCTCATCCCACTGATATGCCCCCACTACTATAAAAGGGTCCCGATGACTAATGTTCATCTACCCTTTCCGGTCCGGTCCATTTTCCATGGTGGCCTTTTCCATTGTTCAGAGTTGATGTCTTGTGGCAGTTTGGATATTGTGTCTCTGATAAGAAACCCTATGGAGTATTGTTCATGGGCTTTTTGCTTTTTTAAAGCACTTTATTTGTACTTACCTGCTGATGGTTTCTTCCTGAGAGTTTCCCAGTCTTGCTTTGTATGTGTGTGTTTACTTGTTTATTTTATTTTGGGTGTGTGACACCTGACGTATTCAAAGGTAGGTGTCATGTCGAGTCCAGCAGCCTTGTGAATCTCACACATCCATCAGCAATCGTTTTCGTGCTGCAGTGGCAGAGAAAATCCTCCACGCTGGAAGGATTCTTTCTTCTGTCTTCTTTTAGGATGGCCTGCACCACCTTAGAGTTTTCATCAGGCCAATTTGTACACTGGAGTAGAAGGATCCAGATGATGCCACAAATCCTGGTGACTGCTCACTTTGGTATCTTATTTTAAGTAAAATTCCCTGTTCTATTTCAGTTGATTGCCAAGGATGCATTTCTTTTCCGTGTCCAGATTCTTGTTCAGTGGCACCGAGACTAGTCGATGTATTCAGCTGTGCTTGTTTTCACCTACATGTTACTAGAGTGTGTTTCCTCTACAAGTCTTGCTGAAGTAGCTTTACATGTATTCTCTATTTTATATGTATCTGTGGGAAGAACCAAAACCAGGCTCCAGATGTATCCCTTCCATCCACCAGGGGACCTTGTTGCCCATCAGTTTCTTCTCAGGTTGGGTGTCCACGTCACTTTTGTGAGGCTGCTCACTGCTGAGGATTTTTGACTTCCACCACTCTGTTGCATCCCAGAATGTGTCTTGAATCGACCCTCCTTCACTCAGTGTGATGATCTCTGGATTTATCTCTGTCTGTGGAGACGACCTCCTTTCAGATGTCGGTGCTTGGTTTAAAATTCATTCTAGACCTATATCACATTTCTTTATCCATTCCTCTGTCCAGGCATGCTTATCTTTATTTTCATCTCTTTGATATTGTGAGTGGTGCCACAGGACCTGGTTTGGGTTATGTGGTTTTTGAAGTCTTTTCATCTCTGAAATATTCCAGGAGAGGACCTGATTGATCATACTGTCTCTACTTCTTTATTTATTTGTTTTTCTCCCATGGGACTGTACTTTTCTCGTCATGTGCATAGTGCCTCTTACCAGGTCCATCCCATCAGTACCCTAAACTGTCCACTGTAGCACTGTTACTCTACCACTGATGCCATGTCCAGCTTTTGACAGTGGCCTTTCTAAATGCTGAGGCAGAGGTGATCATGTCTTTGCATCTTTCTTGGTATTTCTTAGCAGTCATCCTATGTGCAAATTGTCCTGTGCTTTTCTAAAGAACATGGAATTGTGATTACCTGTTCATATCCTCTTCCTGTTAGCTTCCCCTGTGTTTCCCTTAGCTTCTTTCCCCCATTTGAGCAGGGAGCCATGGTGTTCTGCGATGCATGGGGTCAAAAAGAGTCGGACACGACTGAGTGACTGAACTGACTGGCTGATACTCTATTGGTGTTTTTCTTTCTGACTTACCTCACTCTATAAAATAGGCTCCAGTTTCATCCACCTCAGTTCAGTTCAGTTCAGTTCAGTCGCTCAGTCGTGTCCGACTCTTTGCGACCCCATGAATTGTAGCACCCTCGGTCGTCCCCTTCTCCTCCTGCCCCCAATCCCTCCCAGCATCAGAGTCTTTTCCAATGAGTCAACTCTTCGCATGAGGTGGCCAAAGTACTGTTTAACTTCTATGCAGAGTACATCATGAGAAACTCTGGACTGGAAGAAACACAAGCTGGAATCAAGATTGCCAGGAGAAATATCAATAACCTCAGATATGCAGATTACACCACCCTATGGCAGAAAGTGAAGAGGAGCTAAAAAGCCTTTTGATGAAAGTGAAAGAGGAGAGCAAAAAAGTTGGCTTAAAGCTCAACATTCAGAAAATGAAGATCATGGTATCTGGTCCCATCACTTCATGGGAAATAGATGGAAAACAGTGGAAACAGTGTCAGACTTTATTTTTGGGGGCTCCAAAATCACTGCTGATGGGGACTGCAGCCATGAAATTAGAAGACACTTACTCCTTGGAAGAAAAGTTTAGAACTAATTCAAATGCATTCTTTTTAATTGCTGAGTAATATTCTATTGTATATATGTACCTCAGTTTTCTTATCCATTTGTCTGCCAAAGGACATCTAGGTTGCTTCCATGTCCTGGCTGTTGTAAACAGTGCTGCAATTAATAATGAGGTACACATGTCTGTTTCTAGTTTCCACAGTGTTTATGTCATATGACTTGGTGATTGCAGCCATGAAATTAAAAGACACTTACTCCTTGGAAGGAAAGTTATGACCAATCTAGATAGCATATTAAAAAGCAGAACATTACTTTGCCAACAAAGGTCAATCTAGTCAAAGCTATGGTTTTTCCAGTGGTCATGTGTGGATGTGAAAGTTGGATTGTGAAGAAAGCTGAGCACCAAATAATTGATGCTTTTAAACTGTGGTGTTGGAGAAGACTCTTGCAAGTCCCTTAGACTGCAAGGAGATCCAACCAATCCATTCTAAAGGAGATCAGTCCTGGGTGTTCTTTGGAGAGACTGATGCTAAAGCTGAAACTCCAATACTTTGGCCACCTCATGCGAAGAGTTGACTCATTGGAAAAGACTCTGATGCTGGGAGGGATTGGGGGCAGGAGGAGAAGGGGATGACAGAGGATGAGATGGCTGGATGGCATCACTGACTCGATGGACAGGAGTTTGGGTGAACTCTGGGAGTTGGTGATGGACAGGGAGGCCTGGCATGCTGCGATTCATGGTGTCACAGAGTCGGACACGACTGAGCAACTGAACTGAACTGAACTGATCTCAGTTATATGAGCATTTGCTCACAAAGGAATACACTTTAGATTGTTTTCAAGTTGTTAGCCATTTGTGACTTTGTTCATCACAATATTGTGTCCAATTCTTTATCCCCCGCTTGCCTGCAGCACATCAGCCTCTATGTCCTCCACTATCTCCCAGAGTTTGCTCAAATTCATGTCCATTAAGCCAGTGATGTTATCTAACCATCTCATCCTCTGCCACCCTGTTCTCCTTTTGCCTTCAGTCTTTCCCAGGATCAGGGTCTTTTCCAATGAATTGTCTATTTGCATCAGGTGGCCAAAATTTTGGAGCTTCAGCTTCAGCATCAGTCCTTTGAATGAATATCCAGGGTTGATTTCCTTTAGGATTGACTGATTTGATCTCTTCTTGATTTTAGCTAAATTTATTGCTATAACAGGAAGAATAAGGATGTCTCTAACAGTATGTGGCATTTTTTTTCCTTCTGCTCTTGCTAAAAAAAGAAAATCTCAGACTTTTAAACATTTAGCATAAAGTTGGTAAAGTTTTATAAAATATGGGTTGTGGATTAAATTATTTATACTTGGTAGAAATAGGTAGACATTTGTTTTTCATAATCTATTTGTTCAGTTTTTAAATGCCTTGCACATCTGTGTGCCATGGCTTCATACTACTTTGTGCTCTAACTAAAGGTACCACATAGACTTTAAGAAAAATTTTATTGTTAAAGATAGTAAGTGTAAATCCATTTTTCTCAACAGTTTTCTTGATCATTTAGTTTTGGGTTTTTTTTCATGACTTCTTGTCAAATTTCCATTTGTTATTATCTGTAATATGGCCCAAAACACCATTTCTTTTCTTACTTTTTTACACTAAAAATAAATAGAAAAAATAGAGATTCTAATATTTCCTTCCCAAGTAGTCTATTGGATCAAGTTACAACCCTTTGGTTGTGTTTTTCTTCTTTAGAGACTTACTGGTATTGCTGGTAAAATTTGACAACAATGAGAATTGGCTTTATATTGTGGCCTGTTCACACACATACACATACACACACATGCTACAAATGAAGAAAAGTTTTATAAAATATCAGTATGAGTGATGCACTGTAAACAAGTTTTACGACGGTGGCTTCGTAAAATGTAAGCAGATCTATTTTGCCAACGCAGAAAGGAAGCCTCCTAGACTCTTGGTGCCTACGGAAGTGGTGGAAATGGTACACCTTGGGGGTCTCTAACTGTACAATGAGCTGCCCTTTCACCCTTATTTTTCTGGAAGGGGCACAAGCCAGCCGGGCTAGGAGGTCAGAAGCTATTACATAGGACTCGGACACAAGGAGCTCCCTCTTGCCTATTTTCCTAAATTCCAAAACTGTCTAAGATAGCTGTTCAACAAGAACCCAGTCTGGGGAGCAGCAGTTGGAAAATCTATGTCTCCTGAAGACCTCAGAAGGCTTCTGATCAAAGGACTCAAGAAAGGGGACCGGGGACTCCTAGAAGTGATGTGAGCGGCCAGTTGGCACCTTCACTTCAAGTTTGGAATTGCAATGCTCCACTCCTTGGAGGATCTGCTATGATATCCTGCCCCTGAATGTTCCTGGGCCATCTCCAGGCCGGAATGTTTTTGTACCTTCCCCTGCTTTCAGAAATCTTAGCATTCAAGCTGAGTTTGCAAGTCCTCTGGCTTCTTCTGGTCTTCAAGCTGGAATCACAGTTCATAGATAAGCTTCAGGAATCACCTTCAGTCAACTTTCAAAGCTCGTGTCTCTCCCACAGGTTTTTGTAAAATGCAGCCTTTCTCCAAAATGATGTGCTTTTATCATTCACTGCTACACCAATATCTTATATTACGCTGATCTGTTAGCAGTTCTGCAAAACTGTATATGTATAATTAGCATTTTGTTATAATTAATAGAGTTATTCTGAGGCTGTATCTCCTAGGACATGGCAGAGAGGAAGAGATGTTTCTACAGTGAGCTATTTGTATAGTTTTTTTAATCAACATGTGGCTAGTCTAACAGTTTCCACTCCCAGTGGGACCCTGCCATGGTAATGACCAACAGTACTCATTTGTTCTTTATTCTCAGAACAATCCCTGCTTTTCCTAGAACTATTCAGTTCACTCAAAATTTCCAATATTATGCCACCTCTCCTTATAAAGAAAGAAGAATGTAGACCAATACTTTATAAGCCAATATATATTTGATAGAAAAAAATCAACTACACAGATGCAAAAGTACTCACTCAAAGCTTATTAAAATAAATGTCTTCTGATGTGTCCCTTAATTGTAGTAAAAATAACTCTTATATGCTTTATTTTTAATTTTTCTCTCCTTGAATTGTGTTATACATCCACAGCTTTTCATAGACACAGACTCAATTTTCTTATAATTAATAATAACTTTTTCTTGTTGACGTGCAAGTACTTACATCTTGGCTACTAGTAGCAACTTTTCAGTGGCTCTTTGTCCTTTCAACGTTACCCTAGACAATTTCTTAAAGTGTCTTTGTTTACTTGCAACGAGAAGATATTTCTGGATCCTCTTGGTTCCTCCCTGTTTCTCAAAATAGAATGGGCTACTTGCAAAGGAATCCACATTCCTTTATCTGGAAAATAATTCTAAAGAAAGGTGGTATTGTTGTTTAGTCAATAAGTCAATTTACACTTACTATCTTTGCGACCCCACGGACTGCAGCATGCCAGGCTTCCCTGTCCTTCACCGTCTCCCAGTGTTTGCTCAAACTTATGTCCATTGAGTCGGTGATGCTATCCAACCATCTCATCCTATGCTGCACCCTTTTCCTCCTGTCTTCAATCTTTCCCAACATCAGGGTCTTTTCCGATGAGTTGGCTCTTTGCATCAGGTGGCCAAAATAGATGGTGTTACCTGAGTTCTGCTGTCTGGCGATGAATTAAGTCACTTACCTGTGGAAGACAGGTTAAAAAAAAAATGTTTTTTCAGAAAAAAAAGAATATTAACTCCCAAGTTAATATGACATTTCCAAATTAACCTAAAATTACTAAATCATATCTTTTAAAGATTTTGTTCTAATATAAAATTTGCAGCTTTCTGCATCACTTTTTATTACCTATGAAAATAAAGTTTTAGCTACATGAAGATCTATTACATGGATTACAGAAATTACCTTAATTTCATTGTCATAAGAAACATCATAAAAGAGAGACATGCACAGCATTACTCAAAAGCTTTGATCTGTTAGTTATATGTCACTTTGCTGGTTGCTGTTTTAGTTGCTAAATTGCATCCAACTCTTCAGTGACCCCATGGACTCCTGCCAGGCTCCTCTGTCCATGAAATTCTCCAGGCAAGAACACTGGAGTGGGTTGCCATTTCCTCCTCCAAGGGATCTTCGCAATCCAGGGACTGAACCCGTGTCTCCTGCACTGGCAGGCAGATTCTTTGCCACTAAGCCACCAGGGAAGCCTGTGTATGTTGCATGCATCTATTTAACAAGTGGATACAATACACAATATGAAACAATACTGTGTATAGCTTCATTCCTCTTTTCAAACATAAGCCAGGTACTAGGCAAGAAACTTTAATCATAGAACCATGCCCTCACACGCATCTGTAAATGACAAAAAAAGAAAAAGAAATTTAATAGAATGGCATTCTGAGCAAGAACCTTTCCACAGAAGGGTTCAAAGCATATTTGGTTGTCAGCATTTTCTAAAATAGGATGATATCTGAGCAGGTTCGCTACCTCTTGACACTGTTGCACGTAGCATCACAAAGCCCAGTGTCTGGAGGATGATTTAGAGCAGCTAGACTGAATTATCAAGGAGTCTGCCAGGATTCTCTGGCATTTGGGATTTGGCAGGATGCTGCAAAATAAATTTTCTTAGACAATTCTGGGTTTCACTACATACCCAAGTGTTCCTCTGACTGCACACTTCCCTCCACATCTCTTGATGATGTGACTTTTTCATCTACCCAGGTTAGAACAGCAAATCAGGCAAACCTGGGATGAGATCTAACATCATGATTCCTTACTCTGTTTCAGTCAACTCTTGTATTTTCTTTGAAAAATGAATATGATTAAAATCAATATTTAAAAGTAAACTTACCAAAATATGAGTCTTTTCTTAAACAACTTTATTTTTTAAATAGCAGTTTTAGGATCTTGGAAAAACTGAGAGGAAGATTTTAAAGAGATTTCCCATGTAACCCTTACCCCTACACAGGCAGACCTTCTCCATCATCAACTCAGCAGATGGTGTATTTGCTGCAACTGATGAACCTCCATTGACACGTCACGATCACCCAAAGTTCATCATTCACATAGGGTTCACTCAGTGCTGGTTCCTGTGGGAATTCAGCCTCTGAGTGACTGCCCTGCTGAGCTGCAGTTCTCTGCTTTGCTTCTTGGTCTCGTAACAGAGCAGGACCCTATAGGGCCCTCCCGGGACAGGCCTTCCCTTGTATCCTCTACTTCAGCTATCCTCTGAAGGACCCCGATAGACAGAAGAGCCTGGCAGGCTATAGTCCATAGGGTCACAAAGCATCAGACATGATTGAGCAATTAGGCACACACAAAGTACCTCAGTTCAGCTCAGTTGCTCAGTTGTGTCCTACTCTTTGCAACCCCATGGACTGCAGCATGTCAGGCTTCCCTGTCCATCACCAACTCCCAGAGCTTGCTCAAACTCATTGTGTTGGTGATGCCATCCAACCATCTCATTCTTTGTCGTCCCCTTCTTCTCCTGCCTTCAATCTTTCCCAGCATCAGGGTCTTTCCCAATAAGTCAGTTCTTCGCATCATGTGGCCAAAGTATTAGAGCTTCAGCTTCACAGCCTCAGTCCTTCCAATGAACACCCAGGACTGATCTCCTTTAGGATTGACTGGTTTGATCTCCTTGCAGTCTAAGGGACTCTCAAGCGTCTTCTCCAACACCATAGTTCAAAAGCATCAATTCTTTGGTGCTCAGCTTTCTTTATAGTCCAACACTCACATCCATACATGACCACTGGAAAAACCATACCTTTAACTAGAAGAACCTTTGTCAGCAAAGTAATGTCTCTGAGTTTTAATAGGTTGTCTAGGTTGCTCATAGCTTTTCTTTCAGGTATCAAAGTACCTAGGTAACAATATTTGATGCAAATTTCCTGAGCAAATATATGAGAGCAGGTAGAGGTGTGTCTTTCCTTTATAACAATGTGGCCAATTTTCCCATTGAAACACAAGAAGGAGGGTGTGTTTACTTCCTCAAAACAGTGTGATGTTAAATGTGTAAAGCATACCTTTAACATCCTAACAGAAAGAAGTCACATAAGTTACATAAAGAACCAAAACAAATGAATAACAAACTCTTCTAAAAATGCGAGAGTCTTAGTCTGATGAATCCATCAACACTGTTGGTCTACATAACCTGTAACTGTCACATTTCAATCGGCTGTTTTGATCACATCACCAAGTGTGCACTTTAGCATTGCTGATTGGAAGGTACCAGGGTGCAGACTGGAAGCTGTGACCAGATACACACTGGCATATTTCCCCATTTGATATTTAATTTCTTAGTCAACCAAAGGCATTTATATGACTGCAACACAGTTATCATCACCTTTTTTTTTTTTAAACCTAGATCCTCTTTATTCCAAAAGAGAAAAGATGTATGAAACTCCATCCACTGATCTTTCTGCATTTGTACTTCAGTCATGTCCGGCTGTTAGGGACCCTATGGACTATGGCCTGAGGTTCTCTGCTGATTGCTTATTCTAAATTTATTCCATGTCTCTGGATGTATCAGAGACTGCTGCTTGTTGCTGCTATAATTCTCCTCATAGTCCCTGATTTTGGTTGTGACAGCAACAAGCCCAGCTAAATATTTGCATTCCCTGATCTCCTTTGCAATTTGGGGACTGTGGGGCACAGTTCTGGCTAAAGAGATGCAAGGAAGGGAAGGAGGGGTCACTATGAGGTAAGATTTGAACGGGAGCAGACTGGCTGACATAAGCCACTTTTTCTCTTTTCCTGTTGCCTTCTTCCTGCTTGAAACAGGTGGCCCAGCATCAGCCTTTTTCTTCAGCCCATGAAGCTGTAGCTCTTAGCCTGCAGGTGATGCAGCCAAGAACCCCAAGAGTTTGACACCTTTTTCCAAGGAGCCCTCGGGGTTTAAGCCACTTTTTCTCTTTTCCTGTTGCCTTCTTCCTGCTTGAAACAGGTGGCCCAGCATCAGCTTTTTTCTTCAGCCCATGAAGCTGTAGCTCTTAGCCTGCAGGTGATGCAGCCAAGAACCCCAAGAGTTTGACACTTTTTTCCAAGGAGCCCTCGGGGCCACCACACCTCCCTTGTGTCACCCAACTCAGGTCTGACACTTTGTGAGCTGAAAAGGACTGCTTTTCCAGTTAAGTCATAATCAGTTCTGTAATCAACCCTGGATACATTGCTACCTTTAGAAAATTAAAAGCTAAAAGCATGACTTTAAAGCCTTTTCATGTTTTTTATAGGATGGTATTTACATTACATTTAAAGTCGCTCAGTCATGTCCGACTCTTTGGGACCCTATGCACTATACAGTCCATGGAATTCTCCAGCCAGAATACTGGAGCGGGTAGTCTTTCCATTCTCCAAGGGATATTATGTAACAATAAGATGGTGTTATATCCCAAATATATGCTTCCTCATATATTTGCCAGAATCCAGATAAAAGAAACACAACTTATAAAAATGAAAACATGTAATAAGCCAGACTTTATGTAGCTCTACTAAAAATTCTATGCAGTTTTCCAGAGTCAAATGATGGCCAATGTCCATCACAGTCCCCATTCAATGGAAATCCTAATGGGGAAAATTATTCTTTACATTAGATGGTAAACAATTAGGCATTTGATTTCCAAAATATGGCTGGCCAGAAAAAAGAAATATCTCTCCTTTTGATAGAATATAACATTATCTGCCAAAACTCTGAAGATGAATGCCAAGGACTAGATGAGTCAAAAGTTTGCTGGCAAAAATAAATGCACAAGTTTTGAAATTAATCACATTTTTTGAAACATGCTTGTGATATACTCTTACTGTTTGCTATCCTGGAGCATGACTATGTTACTGAAGCCAAGAGTACCCTGCAATAGAAAGCCAGTTTCCAAAAGCAGAGAGGCATGATCTTTTCAACACTTCAGCTTGGATTCAGGTGATAAGTTTTGCTCACAGCAACCTCCTTCCATTCCAGGGATAACCAATGGATGAAAACACACTTTCTGGTTACTGTTTAACTGACAAGAAATCACATTCAGGAAAACTGACCAAAGTTCTCTGCTATGATGAACAATGTAAAATCTGAGCTTGGATTACAAGAGAAGCATCATCTGCTAATCTCTCCCCACGTACTACTTTCCTCTTCTGTGTCCTTGGAACTTTGCATCAGTACAGTGAGGCCTTAGAGTTCTTCCAACTATTGAATCCATCCTTTGTCCAAACATCTTCTTACATTAATAACTAACATGCAAACCAGCATTAAAGCAGAGAAAATCTGTCCAGGAGATGGTTATGGGAGAAGACAGAAAAGGTCACATGTAACAACCACAAAAGAAACTCCCAGCTAGTTATTTACTTGGCTTTTATGTGTGAGGTGATCAAAAGGTAATTCTCTGGGGCAATGAGAATCTGCTTTCCCTAAATTCCCTGAATTTCCCTGAATTCCTCACCCACAGATGCATAATGAAGTAGCAGGTGAAGATTCATTCACAGGACAAACTTCTTGAGTGCTGAGCAGGTTGGGGATACAATATACGCTTTTCTCTCACAGTGTGTTCTTATCATTGCTGTGTGTTTTTAAAATAATTTGTCATTCTTAATAGCTTTGCTATATTTTAATATTCTAATGAACTAGATACTTCAAGGATTTCTATGCAGTTTAGAATATCCCATTTGAGAAAATGAAATTTGGAAAACAAACTCAATTTCTCAGTCTTCTATTTTTTTTCCCCCAAACATTATTTAATTCACTGTTGAGATTTGGAGTCTAGATAAATTGAAATTTTTGCTAAATTCTATTAAGTAAGTTCAAAAGATATTTTGATTATGTTTATAATATTCAAGCAGGATGAGGCCATGTGTATCTAGAAGTTACACAAAATGAATGGCATGTGTTGAGATCATAATCCAGTCCACAATTAGATGCCAGTCTCAGAGCTCTAAGCCATTTTTAAAATGAAATAAAAACAAATATATGGAAAAAGCATTTTGGGGGGGCTTTCTTCCTTCATCTCAAAATTTTAAATGCAAGCAAATCTCAAGTGCAACATTCTAGAAAGTATAACAAACAGCTTGAAAAGTGTAGCCAACTTCTCTCTTCCTGTGTAGGGGTTCTCCCTTCCTGCTTTGAATAAAGTGAATTCAAAGAATGTTATTCTTTCTTCACTGAACACAGATACTTTCTGATAAAGAAGAACTTTGAGATTCCATGTTTGGGGATCTATCACTAACTAACTAAGATTAACTCCCAAATCTCCTAATTTATACAATCCCTGAAATTGGTGCCGATTTAGGAAATCCATCCCCCCAGTTTGCTTTGAGAAACAGAGCTTTATTGTAATAAGCTGAAATAATGCTACATGAAACTCTACTCCATTTTTGGTTTTCTCAAAAGTGAAGGGGTTAAGATTACTTAATGAAAGTTAATAATAATAATCATTAGATACAGATTAAATTATACAGCAATGACTACAGCTCTATTTCAATATGTTGTTTTTATTTCATCATTTTAGAGAAAAACTAAATTCTGCTTTAAAAATTATCACATGTCATTATTAATACTTGAGAACAAAATGGAATTAATCTAAAATAATGAAGGAAGTTACAAAAACAACTCCTTAGTAAATGTCTTCAAATATATTTAACATATCACCAAGTGCTGTGATCAGCCTGAAAGTGAAAGTCAATCAGTCGAGTCCGACTCTTTACAACCCCATGGACTATACAGTCCATAGAATTCTCCAGGCCAGAATACTGGAATGGGTAGCCTTTCCCTTCTCCAGGGGATCTTTCCACTCCAGGGATCGAACCCAGGTCTCCCACATTGAAGGCAGATTCTTTACCAGCTAAGCCACAAGGGAAGCCCAAGAATACTGGAGTGGGTAGCCTATCCCTTCTCCAGCAGATCTTCCCAACCCAGGAACCGAACCAGGGGTCTCCTGCATTGCAGGTGGATTCTTTACCAACTGAACTATCAGGGAAGTCCATGGTCAGCCTAGAGGTAGCTATTTTACATTTCAAAACACTGTAGCTATTTACAAACTCTGGAGTTCTACATCACCTGCTCCAGGCTGCACAGAGCACTGCTCCAACTGTGAAAACATCCACCTGAAATTAAGCGAATTAGAGATGCTGAAGGAAAGATGTAACGCTGTAGGGTACCAATTGATTAAAACACGTCTTTTATTCCTTTTTTGGCAGCTTGAGAATATTTTTGTGTGCATTTAACCTGTATTGATTTCCTTAACTTCTTAAAAACACAACATCAGCACAGTTCAAATAATCCTACTATATTGGAGGCCTTTAAGAAACTTTTAGAGGTGATGGAAGCATGCGGCTTCTGAGTGAACTGCCTGCAGTTGCAGATGTGATTGGAGGCAAGACAGGGTTGGAACTCAGGGACCCTGAGTTTCCTGTAGGAACTATCACCCCTTCTACTAGGAGAAGGACTTAGGAATTTTAGACACTGCCACTGTTAATGATAGACAGTGTTTTCAGAAGCTTCCATGCACTGTTTAAGGTTCCACTAAGCATATCATTGCTTGTCAGCAGCTGGGACATATATAACCAAATAGGATGACACATGATCACTTGTAGAGGAAGACAGGCAGTGTACCTTACAAGAGGACTGGAAGTCCCATCAATTACTGTGGCCTCTAAATACTCAGCATGTAGCCTGCATGAGCTCACAGGGCCACACAGAACGATTTACAATTGATTTCAAGTCTCAGTAGATGACAACAGGCATGCAAAGGGGACAGAAGAAACTAAAACTTGGGTAACTATATAATTTTATTCTGAGCTAGATATGTGAGGGGGAAGAAAAGTGATGCTTTTCTAGGAGTTATTTTTCTTCAGAAGCAATAGGACTGGAAAATAGTAGAAGATGCATTAGTAATCAAGTATTTTGCAGAGGATGAAGAGAAAATATGTGAGACCCACTTAATCTTAGCTGCCGAATTACTAGCAATATTCTATCTCATTCTAATAAAGAAGCTGATATGTTTACATTTTCCCCCATTCCTGAAGCAAGCAGAATAATAATTTGTCTCAATTCAATTTCCTAGTTACATTAACTTAGAGATCAATACACGAGGAAAGATTTACTTGTCAAATTTGATCTGCAAAAGGCAAAGATTTTACATTCTTATGTTTTTATTACTAGTTCATATTTTATACCAATCAGGCTACACTTGTCCAGGATAAAATAAGATGGAAAATTTTAAGTAATGCTGTCTGTACCAAATCTGTCTCCTTTTCTACCAGTTTCAGAGTTAGGTAGATCCACCCACAACCCCTAAACCTCCTCAATACTGAGGATCCCCACTCCCTTCCACTTACTACCTTTGTAGACAAACTCTGGGCTTAGTCATCATCAGAGTTTTCAAACCTCTGAAATCTTAATTGTAAGAGTTCACTGTCTCCCTGAGGACTAACTGCTCATTTCTTCCCAAGGCATCTGCTCATTGACACCAGTAATCTTGGTCTCCACCCGCCCCCCATTAACTAGTAATCAGTTTTGCTGGTCTCGCTTCATCTCTTAACTAACCTAGTTTCATAATGCAGTTACTTGAGTAATTCTCTCCCAGCACCAGCTCTCATTTTCCCTTCTCATTTTTCTTCAGCACCACCTGTTTTTCTCTATAAAACTAAAACATAATTCCTTCTTTAAAAATTACCTGTTCATGCCATTTGGCCATTTACCTGTGGGGATGGGAGTAGTCTTCTCATCTGGATGCTAAGATCTCATTTGTCATATGAATTGCAAAAGTTTACTCTTCATATTAATATTTTATTTGTACAAATTGCAAGTATGTTCTCTCAGGGTTTATATTTTAATTCAGATATACTGTATTCAATTTTATAGAAATTTAAGATTTTAATATGGTTACATTTTAAAATCTTTGTGCTAGCGCAAACTTCTTTATCATAAAATGAAAGCATTCACTTATATTTTCTTTTAGCATTTTGAAAGTTCGATTTTTCACATTCTGGATTTTCACAGAACTGGAATTTATTTGGGGGTATGTTGTTGGGTAGGTAAAGACTAGATTTTATCTCATTCAGTATTTGTAATCAATCGCCCCACTCTTTAAAAGTTCACACACAACCACAGATTTGTTATGCCACCCTGTCATATTCCCAGGTTTATTTCTGAGTTCTTTGTTTTGCCTTGTTCTGTTTAATTATGCTTGTGTCTATATTACATGATTTTAATTACTAAACTTTGTAATGCACCTCCAAGGACTGTTACCAGATATTCTCCAGTATTGGCTATTTTTGGTCTTCCGTTATTTTGCACAAATTCTGGAATTAGCTGATCAAATTTTCATGAAAAGAAAGAAATAAGAAAGGGAAGAAGGGATGAAAAAGAGAAAGAGGAAAAGAGATTCATAGACTAGTTGTTACTCAGACTGACACCACTGAAGTGTTCTCATCTGTGAACAATACTGTTCTCCATATATTTCAGCACAACTTTCCATTTTTCAATAGCTTTGCTTTCTTCTCCATGTCTTTTGTTGGATTTATTCCCATAATCTTATGACATTTTCTTTTGGCTTATTGTATTTTCTAACTAGTGGTGCTGGCATATAGCAATGTAGTTGATCTTTATGTACTAATCTTAAATGCAACACCATTTCTAAACCTTCTTACTTGTACTTATATAATTCTCTTGGACTTTCTATGTAGAAAGTCATGCTGTCTGTGAATAAAGACCATTTTTACTCTATTCTGATACTCATTCTTTTAATTTTTCTGTTCTTTTATTTATTGTCTACTATAGATTTTTAGTAGATACCCTTATCAAAGTGAGAAAGTTCTCTTATGTTCCCAGTTTTCTACGTTTTTCTTTTTTTAGTACCAGTAGATGCTTAATTTTATTGAATCTGTCATAGTATTGAGATGGTTTTGTAAAGATGGAGAAGGCTGAGTAGCTATGTATGACATGGGTTTTTTAACAACTTATAAACCTCAACTGCCATCGATGTGAACTAAATGAGACAAAATTGTTCTAAATTCTAATAATGTCAACACTGGCTATTAGTCCTGCTCCACACTGACCTAGTCATAGAGGAAAACAGCTTCTATAGATTTCTGAACACCCAACAGGTGTTGCATTAAATATCCAACAGGAAGCTGCATTAAGTATCTCCTTGAACTTGGAGCTCCTCAGCCCCTTCTCCTAGGCTAGCAGATAACTTATGTGGAAGGAGTCAGGAGCCACTAACAGACTGTCCTAAAATGTGTGTTCTCCCTTTGTTAAATACCCCTCAAAGGATGTCATGAAATCCATTCCTTTTTCCTACAGCTTCTCAGTAGAGGGATTTGAAAATTGGGCAGTATCTTGAAACAGTCATCTGGAGTGTGGCCGAGAGGTATTGACCCTCACGTCAGCATGTTTTGGTCCTGCAGGTGTAAGGAGAGGGCCTTTCGTTGAGTCCTGTAATATCTCAACATGTTTCTTGACGCTAAGCCACCCAGGGCTCCTGGAGCAGTGACAACTTCTTTGTCACATATTATTGGCACCATTACTAAACTCAGATGGTAAATATTTAATTCAGGATTTTATATTCATGTTTATATGTTTTATGGGCTTCCCAGGTGAAGCTAGAGGTAAGAACCCACCTGCCAGTGCAGGAGACGTAAGAGATGCAGGTTTGATCTCTGGGTTAGGAAGATTCCCCTGGAGGAAGGCACGGCAACCCACTCCAGTATTCTCTCCCACGGACAGAGGAGCCTGGCAAGCTACAGTCCGTAGGGTCGCAATCAGTCAGATACAACTGTAGTGACTTAGCACAGACAAGCATACATATGTTTTATATAAATTAATATAGTCTCTCCCATTTACTTTCTTGCCAGAGGCATGCTATTTTATTAACTCCCTCACAGAGCTAGCTTTTGGTTTTTTTGATGCTATTTATTACTTCTGAGGTTTAAATTTTTTATGTTCGGCTTTTTCCTGTACTACTTCCTTCCTTTCCTTCACCTTTCTTCAAGGTTATGATGTTGATCTGGGTTTTGTTTTTTGTTGTTGTTGTTGTTTTCATCTTGTTGAATTGAATGATGAGGTTATTCATATTAAATCATTTTCCTTTTTGAATATATACACTTAGGACAATTTATTTCCTTCAAAGGAAATTTTGCTGCCCCTAAAAAGATTTGACATACGTAGTGTTTTTTTATTGTTCAGTTCTTAATACTTCATAATTTACATCATGGGGATCTATGACTTATTTATGCATGCTCTTAAATATCCATACATTAGGTTTATTCTTTTTGCTTTTGTAGGCGAATTTTACTGCATTTTGGTAAGAATGTGTGATCAGCATTCTGCCACATTCTCACAATTTCTTCAGCTCTGTTTTCCAGAAACATTGTCTAAGATTCAGTAAGCATATTTTTATGTCTTGAAATTCTGTTTACTCTTATTTCAAGTCTGCCTGGTTTCAAGATACTGCCCAATTTCTTCATTGAAGTATTTATTCTTTATTTTATACTCACTTCAAACACAATTTTTCTGCAATGTTGGAGTGTTAATTTCTGGAAGAGGTGATTCTGGCGTTTAGGAGACATGCTTCTTCCTCAAGGAAGACATGCTTCCTTCCTCAAGCCCCACTTTCTGTCTGTGGTGTTGAAGGGGGTTCATCTTCCCCTGGGCTGTGTGTGTTCCCTGTGGGATCCAACAGGCTGGACTCTGGGAAATCCTGTCCCAGAGCTGCGAACACTGTTCCCTCCAGGAACTTAGCACTGCAATTCTCTCCAGAAGGCTGTTTTCAGATTAGCTCTTCAGCTCAGTGTGCTCATACCAGAAAGATAGAGAGAAAGAGAGACAGACAGACAGAGAGAGGAAACAGACCGCATAGGTACCCATGCTGATATGCTTTTTTATTTAACCACCACCACGAGACACAAGCAAAGACAAGACTTTCTTTTTTCTTTTCCGGTGCCCCCTCCTGGGCCAACAGGCAGGACGTGCTGAGAGAGGGGCCCCTCCGCTCCATGTGGCACCATGGGCAGTCCCCTGCCCCAGTGCACACCGCGACTCTGCACCCAGAGGCCCCTGCCAGGAAGGGACACATCCACTCATCGGCCACTTGCATGACTGAAAGTTCTCCCAGTCCCTCTGGTTTCTTTCCCTCAGCTCGAGTTTCTCCCTGCTGAGCAGGCACCCTGCCCCGGCCGTCATCCTATCCTTTTTCCCTGCTTCTCCCTGTCGAGGTACAAACACTCACCGGCTTGGTCTCCTCTGCGTCATCCCCCGCTAGTCCCCCTCTCCTAATTCCTCTTCCAACACTCAGCTTCCTGCTGCAGGGACTTACCACCCAGGAGAAAATTCAAGCTCCTTAACAAGACAGAGGGGCCTCCCTGGTGGCAAAGTCGGTAAAGAATCCACCTGCAATGCAGGAAACCTGGGTTTGATACCTGGGTTGGGAAGATCCCCGGAGAAGGAAATGGCAACCTACTGTAGTATTCTTGCCTGGAGAATCCATGGACAGAGGAGCCTGGTGGGCTGCAGTCCATGGGGTTGCAAAGAGTCTGACTGACTGAGCAAGCACAGCTCAACAAGACAGCAAAGGCTCCTTTCACCAGACCTCCAGCTTTACTCTCTTGTGCATCACTGTCTTTTTCTTTTAAACCCCAGGAATTCTACAGTACTTCAAGTTTCTTGAAAATGTCATGTTACTTCCTGCCTCTCTGAGTTTGCATATGCTTTCCCTTCTTATCTGAACCAGTAAGTGAAGTGAAGTGAAGTGAGCTTGCTCAGTCGTGTCCGACTCTTTGCGACCCCATGGACTGTAGCCCACCAGGCTCTTCCATCCATGGGATTCCCCAGGCAAGGATACTGGAGTGGGTTGCCATTTCCTTCTCCAGTAAGGGGGTTGTTAAATTCATCAATCAGTCCTGTATGCTAAAAGTTAAGTTCAAAGGGTCATTACTAAAATTTAAACATGAAACAGGAGCCAGAAACTTACGTCCAAGAAGCCTGGGGGGTTTGACTTAAGAACAACAGTTGAGATCCAATAAATGTTCTCCCTGATTCAAGAAGATTAAATTTTTACTTTTAAAATATATTACAGATTTTAGGTATGTTTTTGTCTTGTCTTATTTATTCTGTTCAACCAAGATAAATGATAATTCCTATTAGAAATAGTTAGAAAACTATCAGTATATAGATTATCACACTTATCTTTGTAGCTAATAAAACTGGGATAATTTTATGGGTAGAAACATTCTTGAACTTTTGGATAAATAATTTTATGAGCTATTTTTAAGCTTCTGCTGTTTTAATTGGAATGGATATCACAGACAGTTTCTAATTTATATAATGGGTTTTAAGGCCAAAGAGAATTTAATGAATCAGACCCAGATTTCTTCTGAGTTCTGTTGTCACACTATTTGATAGGAGTTATAATTCTTCTCAATCTCTAGCAGTAGTATTCAATTTTTCTTCTTTTAAAATGCCTAAATTCCCACATCTGAGAGGCAACCCACAATGTGGACACAGACCAAAATGGCCCCGCTTCTCATCGCCACAGGCTGCATGCTCTCCTTTAGCTGTATCCATTTCCAGCCGATAAATCCTCATCAAGAAGAAATGTCTTCTAAGGTCATCATTACTGCTGGATCTGAACATTCGGCTTCTCTCCCTTTGCAGGTCAGAATCTGGCCTTGGATCTTATGCTGGTTTCCAAGGATGACTTCAGAATCCTAGGACTTCAAACCACAGGATGCTGAGCTAGCACCTCAGCTAAGGTTTATTTGAACAGAAATAACAGAAATAGGAGACTATACAGATTTCATCATTTTCTTATGAAAGTTCAGTTTCCAGGTGATGCATTCTCATTAGTAACAGGAGGCAACCCCATGATTCCAGCCTGGCCGTGAACTAAGGAGCATGACTCCCTAACATCCTTGGTGCCACCAAGCGTCAGGGGAATTGGTGGGTATCACCTGGTACCCAGCTGCATGCCATGGAGTCATGCCCATTTGGACAGCATCATAGAATTCACGAGGGCTTTTCAACTCGTCCCCTTGCTTGACAGCAGCAGTCCTGCCAAATGACATAGCAAAGAGTACAATCCCATATTGTAAATTAAAAAAAAAATAAAATTTCATGACTTCCTAAGACAACGCATCTGTTAAGAACACAACTGGTCTTCCGCACATCCCTGATGGCAAGTCAGTTCAGAACTTGCTCCCAGGCCTCCTCCATCCACAGCGCTCCTTCTCCAGGTAGCTTCCTAATAACTGCTCAGCTGCTTCTTTTCTGGATGAGGCAACAATCCAGTTTGTGTGCCACCCGCTGAGAGGAACTGGGGGCCCAGGGTGCAGCCATGTCCTGCCAGGGGACAGAGCTTCTTGAGTCCTCAGAAGGAGGAGACTTGTTCTCAACTGGCCTCCCCGCCGGGGCCCCATTCAGCCTGCCCTGCTCCCCAAAGCTTTCCATTCATCAAGTCATCCCCCTCGGCCATATCTTCAAGGTGTCTGCATTCATGCCAGCAAACTTTAAGTTTTTAAGGACAACTCACCTCACAGTTTGGGACTTACCCAGGTTGAGGGCAAATTTTATTTTTTTAAGTTTAATAAAAAAAAATTAATACAGAACAGAAATAACAAGTCTTCATATTTTTAAAAATACAAGTCCCTGAATGTTGTTTAAAATCAAGAATAATCATACTTCTGCATAGGAAGCAATAGCCCAGACAGTACTTGTTGTTATTGCTTTTCTCCAAGTTTATTCTATTGTAACTGGCATATGACATTGTCTTAGTTTCAAGTGTGCAACATAATGCTCCAGTGTTTGTATACATTGAGAAACGATCCCAATAGCTTTAGTTCACATCTACTACTTCACATGGTTATTCTTTCCTGTGGGGACAACTCTTAAGAGCTACTCCTTAACACCCAGCTTTCAAACATGAAACACAGTGTTATCAACGTTGTCTTTGTGCTGTACACTGTATCCCCAGGACTTACTTGTTTCATCAATGAAAGTTTGTACCTTTTGACCGCCTACCCCATTTCCCCAGCTCCCACCCCCATCCCTGGCAGCTGCCCATCCGTTGTTTGTTTCTATAAATTTGTTTTTTTTAGATTTCACATATAAGTGGGATCACATGGTATTTGTCTTTCTCTGTCTGACTCATTTCACTTGACAGGATACCTGTCCATCCATGTTGTCCCAAGGATATATAACCAAATTTGAAATCTTTGAGTAACAATAAAATATAGCATTGTTGCAAAAATAACTCTAAAAATATTAAATGAAAATTAGGAAAATTTTTGTAACTTATGTTACAAAAATTTGATATCTTTTAAACATATAAATTATCTAAAAATAGAGGAGAAAAAGCCCAACAGTGTTACAGAAAAATGTGCTGAAATACAACTGCTTAAAAAATGGAAATGGTTCCCTATGAAAAGCTGTTCAGGCTTTTAACAAATCCCAGATGGCTCAGTGCTAAAGAACCTGCCTGCTAATGCAGGAGACAGGGGTTCGATCCCCGGTTGGGAAAGATCCCCTGGAAAAGAAAATGGCAACTGACTCCTGCATTCTTGCTTGGAGAATTTCATGGACAAAGGAGCCTGGTGGGCTATGACTTAGTGACTGAACAACAAATGAAAGATAATAAAAAATATATATCCAAACTACATGGACATATTTTTATTAAGAAATTACTGTTTTTAAATTATAATATTGATGAGCAAAGGAGCCCATGTCTTTTCTTCCCCCGAAGATTGACACGGAGAAAGCAGAAGCCATGCATTTTATTTCTATTTACCTCAGAAGCTTCTTAATAAATATCTGATTAACAAGTATCAGAGGTGATGATTGGGTGCTGATGCTGTGGACAAAATGTTTACTTGTTACACTCCAAAGTTGTCACAGCCTTCAGAACTAGAAAAAGGCAGTGGACTGAGGGGTGCCAGTAGGGGAAAAAAAAAAACCCTGTTATTTTCTGTGCCTTGAGGTGATTCTATTGCTCAGGAACAGTACATTCAGTCATCTTCCCGTCTGGGGACAATTTTGAGGGACAAAAAGCACTAGTAATTCATTATTGAAAAAAACAGCAGCAAGCCTATTTTCTGCGGCAGGTGTTTTTCTGGCCATCATCTGGTACTTTAAGAGAAAGCTTCTTGAATCATGCAACCATGTACCTAACTCCAGACACTGCATCCTCTCCTTCTTAGATTAGTAAAGATCACAAAGTGATTTTTAATCAACACAGTCAAAACAAAGGTTTAGAACAAAACAAGTGTTAAATTGTCTTTGAGCACTGCCTGTGAGATGCGGCGGCAGGCTGAGGGACTCAGCCTGATGGGGAGGGGAGGAGCTAAGACCACCAGCTGACATGAAAAATGTCTCCAAGATATTTATTTTTAAATGTCTTCTTGCAGGTCTGTTCATAAGCTTTTCACATTGAATGATATAATGAAAAGGCTTAGTTCCAAATATTATGACATTTTACGCAGCCATTATTTAAAATACTTCTAAAATGCCAAAAGGAGCATAACGTTAATGAGAAAAAAAAGGAAATTTTGCATAATCTTGACAGAGCTAGAATAAAAAAAGATAATCCCTGGCAGGCGGGCAAGTGAAATCTGGAGATGAACACACCTATTGAAGAGATGTGGTACCCAGAAAGATGCACATCCATGCTAGAAAAATAATGTTCTTATTTTCTATGAGTTGTGAAGTGAATAAAATCCATAAAAAAGAAGAAAAGTTTTGATATTAATAGCAAATTTCATTTTTCTAGTTTTGGCAGAAGAGTAGGTACAAACATTGTTAATATGCTATTAAATATGTCATTAGTTGAAACTATTAACAGAACATTAAATAGCACCAAGCCATGGCACTTCCCACGTGGTGTTAGTGGTAAAGAATCTGCCTGCCAATGAGGGAGACATAAGAGACATGGGTTCAATCCCTGGGTTGGGAAGATCCCCTAGAGAAGGAAATGCCAAGCCACTCCTGTATTCTTTCCTGGAAAATTCCATGGACAGAGGAGCTTGGTGGGTTACAGTCCATGAGGTCACAAAAGAGTCAGACACCACTTAGCGACTCAACAACAAAAACAAACCTGCGTGATGGAGGGGTGGGGACAGGCTGAGAACACAGCATCTGGAACTCAGAGATCACCTAAGGAATGTGGTCCTCCCAATCACTTTGCAAACTCCATCAGTGGTGCCCTTCCTGTGATCCATCCCTAACTGTGGTGGTTGCTATTGTTGCTGATGTTGTTGTTATAGACAGATTGTGGAAACTTGTCGTAGAGATGTATTTATTTTATCCAATTAAAGACTTCTCATAATTAAAACTCAGAGAATGACAATTTGTCAGACATTAAGTGGTTCATAAGATTTTAAGTTTCTCACCATCTGGACTTTGAATCCTACATTGCAGCAAAGAAACTGAGGTGGGGCTGAACTGGTCTCAGAGATAGTCCACAGCTTCAAACTCCAGCTGGACGCATACCAAGCACACTGCCACCACATGTCACCTTTGTTCCCCTTTGCAGAAGCGTACTGATGCACTCGTGGATTTCAAGAAATTACAGAGTTGGTTAGTAGAGATGATGTCACTCCTTCCAGGAAGGCTCACAGATATTTGTAAGTGGTTCAATTGCCTTTGCTGACTCTGGAGCACAGACTCCCAATGTTTCTGAACAACCATTATTCACCCAGCCAGTGGTTCAGGGTGAGCATGCCCACCAAGAAGAAAGAGGGTCTCCAGGACAGCAGTGATGGGTCCATTAATTCCAGATGTCTCCTAGGGATCTGGCCATGTGGCTATGACCAGACAGTTTTAGTAACAATCAGTCCAGGAAGGCATCCTCTCTTTAGTGGGTCATCGGTGATGTAGGTTTTGGGTCACACATGAAATATACTCTAAAACCCTCCCTAATGCTTGTGATTTCAAGACCAGAAGTTCTAGCCATGTTGCTGAACTTTTCGGAACTCCTTTAAGGTTGTTGTTATTGTCTAGTTGCTCAGTCATGTCGGACTCTTTGAGACCCATGGACTGTAGCCCATCAGAGTCTGCTGTCCATGGGATGCTCCAAGAAAGAAGACTGGAGTGGGCTGCCATTTCCTCCTCCAGGGGATCCTCCTGACCCAGGGATCAAACCTGCGTCTCCTGCATTGGCAGGCAGATTCTTTACCACTGAACCACCTGGGAAGACACTTTTAGGGCCGAATTGCTAAAAATATTTATTAAACATGTTTTCATACTTTAACCAACAATCCATGTATTGAATAATTAACAGGCTACTGTGAATGATATCAGTGTGACCAATTAAATGTTTATATGTATATATATATACAGTTGGATTGTCTCCCTTTCAGTCAATTATTTTTTAAAAAAAATCAAAGTTTGGCATCCCTGGGATACAGGGAGCTTCATCTTACTCCATCTTGCCCATGGTGACCCCACTGAAATTGTAACATAACATAAAAGTGAACATAAGTCTTTAGAAAATTTGTTCTTAGATTTCCCATCACCATAAACCTATCAGGGGATCCTCCTGACCCAGGGATCAAACCTGCGTCTCCTGCATTGGCAGGCAGATTCTTTACCACTGAACCACCTGGGAAGACACTTTTAGGGTCGAACTGCTAAAAATATTTATTAAACATGTTTTCATACTTTAACCAACAATCCATGTATTGAATAATTAACAGGCTACTGTGAATGATATCAGTGTGACCAATTAAATGTTTATATGTACATATATATACAGTTGGATTGTCTCCCTTTCAGTCAATTATTTTTTTAAAAAAAATCAAAGTTTGGCATCCCTGGGATACAGGGAGCTTCATCTTACTCCATCTTGTCCATGGTGACCCCACTGAAATTGTAACATAACATAAAAGTGATCATAAGTCTTTAGAAAATTTGTTCTTAGATTTCCCATCACCATAAACCTGTTTAACTTAGGCTACCTGGGATACGTCTCTACTGTTTGATGTTACAAAAGTGTTTGCAATCAAGAGCAAAGCTAAAAGAAAAACAATTGTGAACAGTTTGCACTCTAAAGGGAAACAGTTATTGAAGCCTCTAGTTGTCAGCCTAGGCATCATTAATTATGCCCAGGGAGACACGCACCTGTTCACCTGGCAAGATCAAGAATTGTAATGAACTACATTACCATTACTATCAGAAACATGATTTTCGTAATTTAAGAGCAATTTAACATCTATTATACTTCATCTTGCATAAGTTCAGAGAGGTGGACATTATTATTTATATTTTATAGAGGAAAATAGCAGTCTGGGAAAGACAAAATGATTTGTCCAACCCACTTGGCCAACAAGTTGAGAGCTGATATCAAAATGTCATTCTTGGGACTTCTCTGGTGATCCAGTGGTTAAGATTCTATGCTCCCAATGCAGGGGGCCACAGTTTCATCCCAGGTGATGACACTAGATCCCACACGCCACTACTAAAACTTCACATGTCGCCATGAAGTTCTCAAGTACCACAATGAGGACTCATCACAGCAAAAAAAAAAAAAGTCATTCTTATCACCATCCTTGCAAGGTTGAGGAAGAATAGTAACAACCTGTGAAAGAATGAGGTGGTTTGTGCCCAGCTTCCCTCTACCTGGCCAATCTGCTCTAGGCACCAAGAAGGCTGGACCAGTGCACATTGAGAGAGGGTTTCTGGAGCTCATGAAAGAGAAAGAGAATCCTAACCAGACAGCTGATCACTTTTCTGTGATTGGACATTATATGCTTTGTTATTAACGAAATCTTTATTAAAGATTCCATTATTCAAAAACCTCAAGAGTTTTGCAAATTGAAGGAGACAATATAAAAGTGACTGAGTGATTTTCTGACCTAGACTGCAAATAGAAAAAGTGACTTTGCAGACCCATTCAGGGCTGTAAATGGGGTAATGCCGACTGGGAAGATTTTTGAAGCGTGAAGGCTCTGTCCTTCCTGTGAATGCAGTTCTTATTTCAAGGCAAACATACCTTCCCAGGAACCACATATTCTTCCTCTGGGTTAACAGCATCCCCTCCACAGATCCATTAAAGTTTGTGCTTCTCACAGCCTTGGATTCATCTCTCAATCTACATCTCAATAGTAAAATGGATCTTTCACAAAAAACTTTATACAAGTCTCTTGGTTCAGGAGGTTTTCCTGATGGTTTAGTCAGTAAAGAGTCTGCCTGCAATGCAGGAGACCTGGGTTCAGTCCCTGGGTGGGGAGGATCCCCTGGAGAAGAGAAAGGCTACCCACTCCAGTATTCTTGCCTGGAGAATTCCGTGACAGTATAGTCCATGGGATCACTAAGAGTTGGATGTGACTGAGAAACTTTCATTTCATTTCATTTTGGTTCAGGAAGACAAGGAGTTTTGCAAATCAGCCTACTTACTGGGGAGGATATCATGCACCCTATGGAACACCCCCTGGCTTCCGGTTCTTTCTAGTAAAAGGGATGCTAACAGCAATATCTGCATAGATATATATTCCCTTGTTCACCAAGGAACCTAGTTACATGCATTGCACACAAACATAGAAAAATACCCAGAAGCCATTTTAAAAATACATTTTGTTGTAGTTAATGATTTGGATCACTGTCAAAAAGACTTTATTAAACTCGGCTTCACAAAGTCTTGGTTTTCACTTACTTGGTAATTTTCACTGCATGCATACACAGTGGAGATACATTTGCAACCAAACTTCCCTCCTACTCACTAACTTTAAGATGCTATTTGAAAAAAGACAGATTTACAACCCTTATTAATATTTTAGTTAAATCCATCAGAATGTTGGCCTCTCGTGATTGCTTCATTGAAAGTGAAAGTGTTAGTTGCTCAGTCGTGTCTGATTCTTTGCAATTCAGTGGACTTTAGCCCGCCAGGCTCCTCTGCACGTGGAATTCGTTGGGTAAGAATACTGAAGTGGGTAGCCACGCCGTTCTCCAGGAGATCTTTCAGACTCAAGGATCAAACCTAGGTTTCCTGCATTGCAGGTAGATTCTTTACCACCTGAGCCTACTTTGCTTATTCTTCTTCCCTGCCTCTCAAGACGCATCAAACTTTTATTTCATAATTGAGCATTCAGAAACTTTATCCAGCTTACCTTTTCCAATCCCTACTGTCTTAGGGATGTATTCTACTGACTTACTCCCCAACATGTTGATCATGACACTAAAAGCTGGGATATGCTTAGTGCTGCCAGTTTTCTACAGAAACGAATGTTCTAATTCCCATCAAGTCTTTATTGATAAAGTCAGCAAAAAAAGACTGGCGACAATATATGCAGTCAATTCTTTCTAACTAGGATGTTTTCCATGAAACATCAACTTTCTAAGGCCACACCCTGATGTTCTGATTATTGTATAGCATTTAAAAATGGATAAAACATCACAATCCACTCAGGAAGCAAAACTTCAAATTTAAAGACTAATGATCTTTCTAGAATACTAATGTTCTGGCAAGATCATGTATAAACAAGGATGAATCCTGACCAACAAGAAGGAAAGAATTCTATTTCCAAGTGGTCAATGAGTTATCTACCCAAGTCCAAATGAGAAGTAAATATGCTCCCAAAAAGCCAAAAGTAAAATAAATGATTCCAGTCTGTGGAACTGTCTCCCTGAGGGATGGCTCAGGAGTCGGAACTGAAATAGACACTTCTGATCAGGAAGCTGTGAGACCAGGAAATGTAATCATGCTTTCTGCCCATTTTGTTTCATGAAACTCACAGGCTTCACATATGACAAACAGGCCATGAGATAGCCACAGGCATTTTGGAGGGTTTCAGCACCCCGAGGAGGGAACTCGCGCTGTCCCCATCCAGTTACTCTCTGGAGTCTGATTGGTCAGCAGTGGAGGTGGAGGGTGTGCAGGAACAGTTGGACAAGGGTAGCTTCTCTCTCTGGTATACCACCCTGGGCTCAGGCCACCCTCGTGGCACTGCCCCCTCTGTCAGCCATGGACACTCATCTGATAAGAGGAGAGCTTTCTCCATCAATGATGGAGGAGACACAAGTTCTACATGCAGAGACAGTTCTGTCATGGGCCCTCTGTTGCAGTGAAGACTGGTGGTCAACAGGGCAGGTGTGGCCTGGCAGAGGTTTTAGGATGATGGCCCTAAGAATTCTATCACTGTATGCATGCCTGTAGCTGTGCAAAGACTGAGCCTCATTCTTCTCTTTTGATAAAATCTTAGGCACAGTTTAAAGATATCCACCATTTAAAGATAAAGATATCCCAGTTGGAAAAGGGGCAGCTCTCTGGTGTGATTAGTTCTAAGGGCTAGTAGCCTAGGATATAATCCTTCATCAGATATTTGTGGGGTCCTCCTGTGTACCAGACACCCCAAGCCCCCAGGATTGTGCGGTCAACAGAACAAAATGCTGTTCTTCTAGAGTCTGTGCATACGCTCTTGGAGGGTGCGGGTTCGACAAAGAACATATGGTGAGAAATGAGACAACAAGTGCCCATGAGTGGGGATGGGATGAGCTGGGTGCCTGCAAGTGGCCACCGGAGCCACGAGTGCAGGCGATACCAGAGCTGAGATCTGATGAGAGAAAAGAGGCCCCCCTGGGAAGGTCCACAGGTCTAAGTGGACAACACCTGGATCCTGGAGCACCCATGCTGCATTGCTACCATCTGCTCTATAAATAGCTCCTCAAATGTGCTGCAGTTAAAACACACACATGCACAATGCTGAGAAATTTTAGCTTTAAAATCCACATTAGATACACCCAGTGCCTGCACCCAAGGCACAGCAAATTCTTTTTTACAGAAGTTCTCTGTCTTTTTGTTGGATTTCCACAGTCTATTATATAAAGTGTATCTTTCAGTGACCAAGGAACTCACCTTCCAAAGAAGAATACCCTGACCTGGAATGACTGGTGAGACGGGGGATGTTACAGCTTTTTTTTCTTGAACCACTAACCCCCAATGTTCTCTTCCCATCCTGAGCTTTGCAGAGTCTTCAAACCTCTTAACTCCTCCCACCCATCTCAGCTTGATAGGGTATAAAGTGAGTCGCTCAGTCTTGTCTGACTCCTTGAGACCTCATGGACTATACTGTCCATGGAATTCTCCAGGCCAGAATACTGGAGTAGGTAGCCTTTCCCTTTTCCAGGGGATCTTCCCAATCCAGGTATAAATATTGTTGAATATTTGTCAACATCAAGGGCATTGAGGTTTAATGATTTATCATCCTTCTAATTTTTAAGAGGGATTACAAACTTGAAAACAATTTGAAGGTGAGAAATACTACATAAAAAAGTTAAATAGATTTCAAATTAACTTTTCAAATTCAAAACACAATCTTTTAAGCATTTAATTTGAGTTTTAATTTCTGACTGTGGAAGATCATTCAAAAGTCAGTTGTTTACACAACATTCGTGACCTTGGTGCCAGTAAAGAGCTAGCTACTGACAACCACACAGAAAACAGTGGCGTCTACAACTCCTTAAAGCTAATGGGGATAGCATTTGCAAACATGAATCTGTGTCGTTGGTAAAATATTCTAGATAAAGTTATTGCTACATTCAATACTTCTGGTGGCTTTTTGTGGAGGATACATTTTAAGAAGCAGCAAAGACTGGGCATTAGAGAGGTGAAAGGTGGAATCAAATTTTGTTTTTATACTCCCAGGCACAGTAAGGGAAATAGATGTGACACAGAGGAAGAAGGATGCTCTGAAGAAATGGTAATATACGTTTTTCCTTCCTTTTCCCCATCTGAGGATACTTAAATCCCTCAAGGTCAGGCTCATAAACTTGAAAACCTCTAAAGTCTCAATTCCTGGAGCATGGTAAGTACTTGGTAAATATTTAGAAAATTGATGGAAGGGAGGAAGTGAGGCAGATACTCCATTAATAGAGCACGTATTCCAAACTGTGTATTGAGATTGTTAGGATCAGTAAGTCACAGATGAATGGAGGGTTCCAGATGAATGGAGAGGAAGACAGGTATCAGATGGGGATCAGAACAGGAACCTCACACCTGGTGAGACTGAATGGGAGACATGCCTGTCCTGGGACTCACCCTGGAACTCACTCACTCTCTCTGCCTCAGTGCCCAGGTCTTTCCTGTAGGTATCAGTCCACATCTCTCAGATTACATCCTAAATGAAACAAATCAAGCCATTCAGGGCCTGGTGAATAATAATTTAAATGCCAGTAGGCAACTGAGTCCACCCCAATTTATAAAGAACAAGTGACCACTTCCACATCTGTTATTTAAGTCTATGAATAGCAAAAAGGCCAGGCTGATGGAGCCTAGATCACCAGCGACTAAGAATCCTGCCTCTCAAAAAAAAAAAGAATGCTGCCTCTCTAGAAAAGGTTGCTCATCTCTACACCCTGTGATCAGAGCTCTTTCAGCCTGGGTGTCGCCTCCTGAGAGCTTGTCCATCAGGGCACCAGGGTGACGTCGTGACCCGCTGCAGCACCCTGAGCCCCCGGGGCAGAACTGGGCCTCCTTTGGGTATCCAGGTCTAGCCTGGGAGCAAGCTCATATAGTACTTTGTGGTGCTGATACATGAATGAATCCCTAGGCTTCATCCCATACATGAAGCCACACCACAGCAGCGTCACCTGGCTGGGTGGCCGGGGAGTGTCCTTTGCTGACATCTTCCCTGTGGGCCCTGTACCCAAGCATTTGGATGCTGAGAGGTCCTCATGGGTGCCCTGCAGAGACTGACTGCCTCTCCAGGAACCTGCGAGAGCCCGGCAGGCTGCAAAGAACTGACATCCTGGCAGGCAGTGCCTCTCTTCATGGATGGTGATCCTTTGGAATTTCCAGACCATCTGGGAGGGTCTGCACTGGAGGCCAACCTGCATGGGGCCAGAGACCCTGCCTGGCCCGGTTCCAGCTGCTCTGAGTCTGTGGAGTGTTTCAGGACTAGCTGGAAGGGATTCCCATTAACATGCAGTCAAGAGTCTGGAAGAAGCAGGTGACTTACTGTCTGACACAGGTTGAACTTTTTCTGTCTCTTTGAACAGCCAGGTCTCCAAGAATTTAGAGCAAAAGCTATTTGAGTTACTTTGGCTAAATTCATAGGGCTGCCTCCTTCCTTTAGGACTCATGAAATGTTACATATATTCCTGCTTAGTTTAGGCACCTCTGCTCTTTCCTGAACTCTGTAACACTAGGAAGCCTGTTCAAAATTGTTCTGGGTTCAGGAAATTTTGCCGCGTTCAAAGTCAAAAGGAACCCAGCCCACCCTACAGTGTCTACCTTAACCCATTCCCACTGCCTGCCGAGTGAAAAGGATAACACAGGGAAATCGGAAATCCCCAGGCCACACAATTTCCAAGCAAATGTAAATGTGGATATACTGTCAAAGGCAAGATATATAAAAAGGATACGCGATGGGCCAGCCTTAATGTCACCAACATGCAGCCATGGAATTCTTAATTCAACAGTTGCCAACACAAGGACCAGCACCAGCCAGACAGCAGAAGAATTTCTCTGAATGCTTCTTGTACAAACAAGTGAACCAAAAACAGTCTGGCACATGTAGCCTATGAGGCCCCAATGGTCTGCATTTTCAATAACATCCTCACCTTGTTCTGATGTACGTGGCATTTGGGAATAATACTTTACACAGGTACTGTTCAAAAATATGGCTTTTTCAAAGCTTTGGTTTTTCCAGGAGTCTTGTACGGATGTGAGAGTTGGACCATAAAAAAAGCTGAGCACTGAAGAACTGATGCTTTTGAACTATGGTGCCAGAGAAGACTCTTGAGAGTCCCTTGGACTGCAAGGAGATCAAACCAGTCAATCTTAAAAGAAATCAGTCCTGAATATTCATTGGCAGGACTGATGCTGAAGCTGAAGCTCCAATACTTTGGTCACCTGATGTGAAGAGTCCATTCATTGGGGAAAACCCCAATGCTGCGAAAGATTGAGGGCAGAAGGAGAAGGGGCCGGCAGAGGATGAGATGGTTAGATGGCATCACTGACTCAATGGACATGAGTTTGAGCAAGCTCTGGGAAATGGTGAAGGATAGGGAAGCCTGGTGTGCTGCTGTCCATGAGGTCACAAAGAGTTGGACGTGGTAGCTCAGAGGGTAAAGCATCTGCTTGCAATGCAGGAGACCTCGGTTCGATTTCTGGGTCAGGAAGATCCCCTGGAGAAGGAAATGGCAACCCACTCCAGTATTCTTGCCTGGAGAATCCCATGGACAGAGGAGCCTGGTGGGCAACAGTCCACGGGGTCGCAAAGAGTCAGACAGGACTGAGCGACTTCACTTTCACTTTTAGCAACAGAACAACAACCACCCTGAACAGAGCAACATGGAAGAAAACTCTTACTCAGGCTTCCCTACAGACTCCGGTGTAGTTAGAGGTTGAAGAATGTGATTCAAAACAAGTCTAAAAGTCTCTTCAGAAGCAGGCCCTGACCACCTGCATTTAGAAACTACAAAGAGAAACCAAAAGATAATCTTCATGCATTAAATGTATTAAATCAAAACAAAGAATTCCCTGCTCTTGGAAACTAGAACTTCTGGGCTTCAAGAGGTGGCTTTGGGCAAAGAATTTTATTTCTTAGCATTTCCTTTCCTTTGCATTGGAGTTGAAATAAAAGCAAAGAGAATGTGTCTTAAATATACATAAAACCTAAACCACAAACTCAAGTGCTAATTGAGAGACTGAATAAACAGACAGAGGCCATAATGACAATGACACAAGAAGTGACAGCCTCGGCAGCCACCAGCCCAAAAGCCAAACCACAAGACAGTCTCAATGGCCCCAGGTGGCCAGGACTTGATCAATAACTGCCAGCTTCCCTGACTTTTGTCCTTTCTTGCAACTTAGGATCCACTAGAAAAAGCCAAATATATACTCCCAGCACTACCAGGGAATGCAGCTCCCACTCAAACCCTCTGCAGCTTCGGCAGACAGCAGCTTTCAGCTCTGAAATCTACATTCTCGTCCACTCTCAAGCTTTTCATTGCTCTTCAGGTTGCTGAGTCTCTATCCAGGGCATGTGAGAGTGGAGGACCTCTTGCTGCAGCAAGCTCTCAGCAGACAGCCTTTGCTTTTCTCATTAGGATGGTCTATGTTTATGTGCACATAATCATCAAAGAAGCATAAATGTGTCACGCGAGTGTATGTTCCTCAGTTCTTTGTCTTGTCACAACAAAGATTTGGAGTGACGGACATTAAAGCCCCCTCGGCGTGTCACAGCTCTCAGGTCTTGGATAGACCGTGTTATAGCTCTCAGGTCTCGAATGAACCATGTTATAGCTCTTAGACAAATCAGTGTTACAGCTTAGTGTTACAGCTCTATTTTATTTACAAGATAGCAGGAAAATCCATCTCTGAGACGTGAGGGAACGTTGGTCCAAAGACACGAAGAGAAGAGCGCCCAGCGCGCAGGAGAGAGAGAGAGAGCTGGTTTTGGCTCCTCTTTTTATATGTTTATCTCTCCCGGGGCCTGTCCTATGTAAATTGGGCCAGCCAGGAGTGTTGTTTGTTTTACCTGAGGTCCTCACTCCGGTCCTCAGACCTTCTTTTGTTCTATTTTCGCTGACTTTTCCCTTTTTTGTCTTTTAGCCACCACCATTTTGGACTCCTTTTCCCTGTTCTACCTACCAACAAAAGTAAAGAACACCGTTACTCCTACTGCTCAAGGGCTTCTTTCAGGACAAGGATGTCTATACCAGCCTAGTACAGGCTGTGATGTGTATAAGAGACAGGGTAAGAAGCGGGGGTGGGAGGTGGGAGGAGGTGGGAGCCGAATGGGTGGCCGGGCAGACAAAAAAGCAAAAGGGTGAAGGCTGTCTGAGAAAAGAGCTTGAACTTGTTAAAACAGTTGGGTTGCAGAAAGGACAGACTGATGCTGACGACTTCAACAGTTCAGGGAGCGTAAATGAAGGACCAGCTCTGAATCAAACAGGAACCTGTGGGCTCCTGGGCACAAAAATCTTAGGCCCCTATTTCTGAATCACAGGAAATATGCTTCATTCAGACTCCAAGACCTTCCCTGAGTTCCTTAGGGCAGGTTCACACAGTTGCTAATCAGGGAAGGAGGGAATGCAAAGACTAGAGAGGAGCAGCCGAGAAACAGTAGTGCAGCCTTGAGGCGGGTCCAGGTCCCCCCAAGGGACACACATCACAGTATCTGAATGTTTGCAGATACTGAAACTGCTATCAGGTGGTATTCTTTCCTTTGTTGCTGTTCTGTCGCTAAGTCATGTCTTTGCAACCCCTTGGGCTCAGTGTGCCAGGCTTCCCTGCCCTTCACTGCCTCCCAGAGTTTGCTACTTCACCCAAAACTCTGTCTCCCAGAGTTAATTCAATGTCACTTTGTGTGTTTTGTGTGTGCTCAGTCACTCAGTCGTGTCCAACTCTGCGATGCCATGAACTGTAGCCCACCACGCTCCTCTGTCCACAGGATTTTCCAGGCAAGAATACTGGAGTGTGTTGCCATTCTCTTCTCCAAGAAATCTTCCTGAACCAGAGATTGAACCCAGGTGTCCTGCATTTCAGGCAGATTCTTTACCTTCTGAGCCATGAGCTTCCCTCGTGGCTCAGACAGTTGAAAGGGACTTGAGTTTCAATGGTTAGTGACTTATGCTGAGGAAACTAGTAAAACCTGTCATCTAAACTCTCCAAAATCTCAATAGAATTTTCTGACAAATCAGTTTTACAGTGAACTCAGCAATTATCCTTAGAGGATAATTCACAAAATTCTGGTGAGGGGATGCAAGCAGTAAGTTGATAGACATTGAATTAAACTCCTTATTGCAAAATTCAGACTTAAATTGAAGAAAGTAGGGAAAACCACCAGACCATTCAGGTATGACCTGAATCAAATCCCTTACGATTATAAAGTAGAAGTGACAAATAGACTCAAGGGATTAGAGCTGATACATAGAATGCCTGAAGAGCTATGGACAGAGGTCCGTGACATTGTACAGGAGGCAGTGATCAAGACCATCCCCAAGAAAAAGAAATGCAAAAAGGCAAAATGGCTATTTGAGGAGGGCTTACAAATAGCTGAGAAAAGAAAAGCAAAAGGCAAAGGAGATAGATAAGGAAAGACACACCCATCTGAATGCAGAGTTCCAAAGAATAGCAAGGAGAGATAAGAAAGTCTTCCTCAGTGATCAATGCAAAGAAATAGAGGAAAACAATAGAATGGGAAAGACTAGAGATCTCTTCAAGAAAATCAGAGATACCAAGGGAACATTTTATGCAAAGATGGGCGCAATGAAGGACAGAAACAGTATGGACCTAACAGAAGCAGAAGATATTAAGAAAGGGTGGCAAGAATACACAGAATAATCATACAAAAAAAAAGATGTTAATAACCCAGATAACCATGATGGTGTGATCACATACCTAAAGCCAGACATCCTGGAGTCTGAAGTCAAGTGGGCCTTAGGAAGCATCACTACAAACAAAGCTAGTGGAGGTGTTGGAATTCCAGCTGAGCTATTTCAAGTCCTAAAAGATGAGGCTGTGAAAGTGCTGCACTCAATATGCCAACAAATTTGGAAAAATCAGTAGTGGCCACAGGACTGGAAATGGTCAGTTTTCATTCCAATCCCAAAGGAAGACAATGCCAAAGAATGCTCAAACTACAACACAATTGCACTCATCTCACATGCTAGTAAAGTAATACTCAAAATTCTCAAGGCAGGCTTCAACAGTATGTGAACTGAGAACTTGCAGATATTCAAGTTGGATGTAGAAAAGGCAGAGGAACCAGAGATCAAATTGCCAACATCCTTTGGATCATGGAAAAAGCAAGAGAGTTCCAGAAAAACATCTACTTCTTTATTGACTATGCCAAAGCCTTTGTCTGTGTGAATCACAACAAACTGTGGAAAATTCTTTAAGAGATGGTAATACCAGACCACCCTTACCTGCCTCCTGAGAAATCTGTATGCTGGTCAAGAAGCAATAGTTAGAACTAGACATAGAACCACAGACTGGTTCCAAATTGGGAAAAGAGTACGTCAAGGCTGTATATTGTCATCCTGCTTATTTAACTTCTAAGCAGAGTACATCATGTGAAATGCTGGGCTGGATGAAGCACAAGCTGGAATCAAGATTGCCAGGAGAAATATCAATAAAATAACCTCAGATATGTAGATGACACCACTCTTACAGCAGAATGTGAAGAGGAACTGAGAGTCTATTGATGAAAGTGGTAGAGGAGAGTGAAAAAGCTGACTTAAAACTCAACATTCAAAAAACTTAGATTATGGCATCCGGTCCCATTACTTCATGGCAAATAGATGGGGAAATAATGGAAACAGTGACAATTTATTTTCTTGGGCTCCAAAGTCACTGCAGATGGTGATTGCAGCCATGAAATTAAAAGATGCTTGCTCCTTGGAAGAAAAGCTATGACCATCCTAGACAGCATATTAAAAAGCAGAGACATAACTTTGCGGACAAAGGTCCGTCTAGTCAAAGCTATGGTTTTTCATGTAGTTATGTATGGATGTGAGAGTTGAACCATAAAGAACCCTCAGGGTGGAAGAACTGATGCTTTTAAACTGTGGTGCAGAAGACTCTTGAGAGTCCCTTGTACTGCAAGAAGATCAAGCCATTCAATCCTAAAGGAAATCAGTCCTGAATATTCATTGTAAGAACTGATGCTGAAGCTAAAGCTCCAATACTTTGGCCACCTAATGGGAAGAATGGACTCATTGGAAAAGACCCTGATGCTGGGAAAGAATGAAAGCAGGAGGAGAAAGGGATGACAGAGGATGAGATGGTTGGATGGTATCACCAAATTGATGGACATGGGCTTGAACAAGCTCCTGGAGTTGGTGATGGAAAAGCAAGCCTAACATGCTGCAGTCCATGGGGTCCCAAAAAGCCAGACACGACTGTGTGACTGAACTGACTGACTGAATTAAGATACCACAGCATGTGTAAGGGACCAGTAGGCTGTGAGCTGACTGGCTTTTCTGGGTTTTGTATAGGTGTTTAATCTCCTCAGGTGTCAGTTTTCTCATCTGTCAAACGAGGCATGAAATTAAATATTAAATATGTTTATTCCACCTCTAATGGGTAGCCAGAAAATCCCCCTCTTGTTTTATTTATGTAACTCTGAGTCCTCAGAGAAAATGAGCCAGGCAAGCCCTGGCAATGGTGCTAGAGGTCAGTTCATGATTGTCTTTCAATGATGTGTTGTATGTGAGATTTAATACGATCTAGTACAGCACAGTAAAACATAATAATCTTCATTTGTATCATTTCTTTCATTACAAATCCAATCTCCAAGGTGTGAAGTCACTCCAAAATGTTGCCAGACCCTGGAGAAATAAATCACTTCCATCTTGACTTCTACTCTTTTGCATTGGCAATAAAATCAATTTTAGCTCTGACGACAAAACGACTGCTATCACTTGCTTTGAATGATTCTTGATCTTTAAAATGTGACACATTTATAAGAGTAATAATCTTTTATTTACTCTTTATGTTATTTCATAGCTACCATTGTATTAAGAGCAATAAAAATATGTTGGATAATATCAAGCATAGTTTCATATGATACCAAACACCAAGATGTGATATAGAACCAAATGTGCATATAAGATGCCCAGTTCATGACTACTACCACCTGCAACTACATAGCACTTGAACTGTAACTTGTACAACCCAGGGACTGAATTTTTCTACTTTTGGTCGTACCCTGTGGCATGTGGGACCTTAGTTCCCCGATTAGGGATTGAACCTGCACCCTGTGTACTGGAAGCATGGAGTTTTAAGCACTGGATCACCAAGGAAGTCCCTGAATTTTTAGTTTTATTCAATTTTCATTACTTTGCATGTACTAATCACGCGTAGCAATTGCTACTGTATTGGACTGTACAGATCTAGATTTTTAAAATAAAGTTTCTTTAAAAATAAAGGTTTAGAACTCTTGGAGAGTTCTAAATACTTGACATATAATCTAGAAATAAAATTCTTTCTACCTTCTTTGCATGTATGGCATTATATCTAAAGATCTATATTCACTTCTATATTCTTAATCTATATTCACTTCTATATTCTTAATCTATATTCACTTCTATTGCAATAACATTTATCATCATGGAGCTTCTAATCACTACAAGACATCTTTTCAGGTAATTTATATATATTGTGTGAAATCCTCAAACAACTTTGCCAAATAGGTGTCAAAATCCTCCCCCCAAATTGCTATGTTACATAAGAATAAGCAGAGGCTCCCAAAACTAGTCAGTGAAAAAGTTATCATTCAAAGCGAATTCTGAAAATTTTCAATCATTCCTTGTTAAGAAATAAAAAGAGTCCTTGTGAAAACTAAAACTTTAAGGTCTCTCCCTAGAGCTCGAAGGTTATAGAATGGCAATGACTCTATGAAGCACATGCATTTCAAGTGGCTATGCAGTAAGAACACATATGGAAGAGCAGAGAAATATTATACATTGTATTCACATAAATAAGAATGCAACTCCTTATAAGGTTTCAAAAGAATAACTATTTCCCAGAATCAGAACTATGGTAAGGGAAAATGCACTCAGTCAGCCGAAATGCTTCTCTACATTTCTAAAAGAATGTCCAAGATTTCAGGAGTCAGTGATGAACTAACACCTGCTGAACTCAGAGCACACCCAGTTGTCCGGCTTCATTTAAGACCACTCCCTTCCTCCCGGATCTTATCATCAATAAGAACTCCTTGAAGGTGGGGGTACTTCATATTTTTCTCTACATATCCAGACTTGGTGTGGTGCCTGACACCTAGGAGGCATGCAAAGTTCATGTTTGAAGAAACGGATGAAAAAATGAGTAAACACAATGCAGTGTAGGTGTTTTCTAGACCCAGGGGAGATGTAGTCACACAGATGTCCACCTTGCCGCTGGGCTCTCAGCCAGCTCTGCTGGGGCTCTGAAGACGGAACACTGTTCTCACATGGAAGCCCTCTGAGTCCTTGCAGGCATGGACTGTGTCACCTTATCCCTGAATCTCCTTGTCTACTCTGCTTCCTGCAGTGATTCATGGTCAGCGGCTGTTTGTACAATGACTGGATGAATGTACCAACATTTTCTACATATGAATAACAATGAGAAATCAGTTAGTTTTAAGATGTATTTGACATTCTATTCATAATGACCCTATAAAGTAGTTGTGAGTATGTACTGCTAAGTCGCTTCAGTCGTGTCTGACCCTTTGGAATACTATGGACTGTAGCCCACCAGGCTCCTCTGTCCAGGGGATTCTCTGTACAAGAATACTGGACTGGGTTGCCATGCCTTTCTCCAGGGGATTTTTCTGACCCAGGGATTGAATTCACGTCTCCTACAGCTCCTGCATTTCAGGCAAATTCTTTAACGCTGAGCCACCAGGGGAAGCCCATAAAGTAGATATATCTTATGTAACCATTTTTATCATAAAATTCTAAAACTGAGAATCTGAGAGTTTAAGTGATACACTTATGAATGGTCAATGAATCCAGAGCCACCCTTGCAGCTTAACTCTCTCTCTCTGGCTGTGCTGGATCTTAGTTGCAGCATGTGGGATCTAGTTCCTTGACCAGGGATCAAACCTGGGCCCTCTACATTGGGAACATGGAATCTTAACCACTGGATCACCAGGGAAGTCCCATAACTTAATTCTCTGAATTTGTATCTACACCATATTAAAAGAGTACTTGGGAGTTCACAGTTTATACATGCACCTTCATTTGATTTTAAATGAATTGGGAGGCACAGCTGTTATTCCCACTTTGCATGTAAGGAAACTGGACCTCACAGAGGTCAGGAGCACTACCCATGTTTGCAGAATTAGTGGGGAACAAAGCAAGTGTTTGAAAAATGGAATCAAAAATCTATTTTCTAAGTCCTAATTCAGTGCCCTTTTCATTTCAGCAAGCTTCCTTCAGAAGAAAAAAATATTACGTGTGACATATTCAGAGAGAACTATGAGTGTGGATAACGAGCAGCTTCCAGGGGAGAGAAGAGCTTCCTCTCTAGTTTTAAAGGTGGGGTGACGTGGCCAGATGGATGGGGGGGCAGGCTGGTGACAAAGGGCACATCACAGTGCCCAGGGACAGCACACCTGCCACAGGGGCACCGCGCCTCTCCATGGCCATCTTCCTCCTCAGACTTTTCATCGATCCTCTCAAGAAACCATCCATTACCTGTGTCAATGGACAAAGGCGATCACTGTGACTCTTTGCATAAAATACACTTGTATCATGATTTTATTCATAGGATTTCCAAATTTTCTTTTTAAAAGGCACTTGTCAGGAAATTTGGGTACAAAAATATGCACATCTAAATTACACCAGCAGAGAAATGCAAGCCTGGGTAAGCCACCTAATTACTCAGAGCAGGAGAAGCAGGGGAAAAGAGAAGGCCCTCCGCAGGGACATGGACTCTCTTAACTCTCTTAATAAAGATAAAGAAGATACTACTGAAGTAGAACTGACAAGATCTAGTTAACATTTGTGAAAGGGGGAGAAGACAGGGCAATAACAGTCCATAGGGTCGCCAAGGGCCAGACATGACTGAAGCGACTTAGCACACACACGCATATATACATATAAAGTTTTAAACTATTTGAACTAGATATAAAGTGTACAGATTCTAAATGCACAGCACATTCAATGCATATCCGTCCTTGCGAGTAATTAAATGTCAGCCGTACCCAAGACCCCCTCTTGCCATGGCCTGTCCAGTCTTTAACCCCCACCGTGGAATCACTATCTTTTTGATGCTTTTGATCAGTTTTGCCAGGTCTGGGACTACAAGCAGAAGCATACAACGTGTTCTCTTTCTGCTTGCCTCATTTCACTCAGCCTTTGAGAAATTCATCTGTATTGTTTTGATTAACAGCATTTCGTTAATTTTTATTTCCAGATCCTTCCAAAGTGTTTATCTATATTATTTTGGACATAACTTCTAGGCTTGTAGTATTACAAGTAACGCTGCTCAGAACGGTCTTGTACATGTCTATTCCTGTGCGTGTGAGTACAGTTCTGTGGGGGAGCTACTCAGTTTCCAAAATCCAGATGCTGAGACACACTCTGTGGGCTCAGCGCATGAGAGGCCAAGGCACTCCAGAGCCTGACCAATACTGGGTCTTGCCATTCTTTTTAAATCTAAGCCATGTGATCATGCACAGACACCTCATTGTGGTTTTCATTGTGTTTTAATGGTTACTAATACAGTTGGACATATTTTTCACATTTATTTGGCCCTTGGGATAACCTCTTTTACAAAGGACACGTTCAAGTGTCACGCTCATGTTTTAAACTGGGTTCTCTTTTTCTAGTTGATTTGTGGGCCTTCTATTAATATAGATAGTCTGGAAACAAGTCCTTAGCCTCTACTTATTTTACATCTTCTGCGATTCGTCTTAATGGTGTCTTGAGGAACAAAGTCTTTAATATTAAAATAGTGTAGTCTACCCTTTTCCCCTTCATGTGTAGTGCTTCTTTGTTTTGTCTTTAAAATCTTAGTCTGTTTTTGCACACCCATGTTCATAGCAGCATTATTTATAGTGGTCAAACATGGAAGCAACTGAAGTTGCATTAATCCATTGATGGGTGAATGAATAAAATGTATGTATATACAACAGAATACTAATCAGCCTTTTTTTTTTTTTAAGAAAAAAGGAAATTCTCACATCTACTACAATATAGATAAGGCTTAAAGACATTGGGTTAAGTGAAAATGTTAGTCACTCAGTCGTGTCTGACTCTTATTGACTCCTTGAACTGTGGCCCGCCAGGCTGCTCTGTCCATGGAATTCTCCAGGCAAGTATACTGGAGTGGGTAGCCATTCCCTCCTCCAGGGGATCTTTCCTGACCCAGGGATCGAACCTGGGGTTAAGTGAAATAAGCCATCATAAAAAGACAAATACTGTGTGATTCTGCTTAGATGCAGCACCTAAGGAAGACACATTCATAAAGACAAAACGTAGAGTGGTGTAGCCAGGGTTACGGAACAGAGAGTGGGCATCATTGTTTAGTGGATTCAGAGCTTCAGTTTTGTAAGAGGAAAGAGTTCTGCAGATGAATGGTGGGGATGGTAGCACAGCAATGTGAATGTACTTACTGCCACTAAATTATACATTCACAAATGGTTAAAATGGTAAATTTCATGTTATGCATACTTTAACACAATATAAAATTTCTTTTAATCCAAATATACTCCCAAAGTCATGAAGATTTTCTCTCATGTTATTTTCTAGATGTTTTATTGCTTTACCTTTCACATTTTAAAGATCTAAAGTTGTATGGAAATGGGTTTTGGCTTTAGTGTAAAATAAAACTGTAATGATACCCAGTTTGCTCTTATAATTTATTGAAAGACTATTTTTTTTGCTTAATGCCACACATAAGGATATATAGATATTTGTCTGACTTTTTCCTGTCTCTTTGCTCCATTTGTCTTGTACCAATTAATGCTATTTTAATTGCTTTAATTTAAAATAAATTTTGATATATGGGAGTTTGAGCCCTCTAGCTCTGTTTTCCTCAAGATTAATAATCTTCAAGATTATTTGGGGTGTACTTACGCTGAATTTCTACATGAACTTCAGAATAAGATTTCCAGTGTACATTAAAATAATACTTTTGGAATTTTGATTGACATTGCATTGAAATTGCAGATCAATTATGAGAGAAGTGAGAACTCCACAACACTGAGTTTTCCAATCCAGGAACATAGTATATCTCTATTAATTTTTGTCTTTTTCATTTTTCCAATAGTTTTCTGTAGTTTTCCATATTGAGGCCTCACTGTGGCCCCACAGCTCCTGTGTGAAATGGCCTATGGGTGGAATGAGCCTGGTAGCAGGGTGGAGGTGTCTGTGTACAGCCTGAGGACCTGGACTGCCCCCACAAGGATGTGTTAGCACCTGTGGGCACCCAGGTTGCCAGCCAAGGTCAGCAGGGATCCAGTGCCCGCTGCACTCCAGCAGTGACCTCTGGGATGCACACTCTGCCTCTCTGCTTCTCTCTTCCACCTTCCTTCAGTACTGTTTCCTGGGGTCACTTTCTCCATTAACAACCTGCCAGATCTGCCTACCTGGGCTCTGCATTGGGAGAAATGCACAAAGGTGCCTCCTTTCAGGTGGGGGTTTATGGGGGTCTGTCTTCACTGGTGGGCTGCACCCCAGCCCCAGGAGCATCCTAAATCTCCATACAGCATCTCAGACTCTCCGATCTCACTTTCTGATCTAAACTTCCACTTACGAACGACAGAACAAAAAGCTCTGCTGAATATCAGGTTTTCTTTCAACTTTCTTCATGTCTAGGATCTGGGACTCTCAAGCCCTAACTGCCTCTGCAACTCTCCAGTGCCTTCAAAACCAGCTTAAAAAGACAAACATTTTTAGCTGTCAGCAGGATGATCATTTTGTTATGAGCTAGACTGCCCTGCTGTTGTTGTTCAGTTGCTAAGGCATACCCAACTTTTGTAACCTCATGGATAGCAGCAGACCAGGCTTCCTTGTCCTTCACTATCCCCAGGAGTTTGCTCAAATTCATGTCCACTGAGTTGGTGATGCTATCTAACATGTCATCATCTGCTGCCCCCTTCTCTTTTTGTCTTCAATCTTTCCCAGCATCAGGGTCTTTTCCAATGAGTCGACTGTTTGCATCAGGTGGTCAAATTACTGGAGTTTCAGCTTCAGCATCAGTCCTTCCAATGAATATTCATGATTGATTTCCTTTAGGATTGACTGGTTTGATCTCCTTGCAGTCCAAGCAATACTCAAGAGTCTTCTCCAACACCACAGTTCAAACCTGGACATAGAATCCTGGTTGGCTTTTTGAGGGTAGGGGAGAATTGTTTCTTGTTTTTAACAGACGAGGAAACTGGGGTTTACTCGTGGTGGCCTTGTTCCTGGCTAAATCCCATCTCGACTCAACTCCAGAAGGACAAGATGCACACCAAGAAACCACCACACCTACTGTACTTTATGAAAGTGAAAGTGTTAGTCACTCAGCTATGTCCGACTCTTTGGGACCCCATGACTGTAGCCCACTAGGCTCCTCTGTCCATGGGGATTCTCCATGCAAGAATACTGGAGTGAGTAGCCATACCCTTCTCCAGGAGATCTTCCTGATCCAGAGACTGAACCTGGGTCTCCTGCATTACAGGCAGATTCTTTACCATCTGAGTTTAGTATACTATGATATCTAGTATCAAATGACCATCTCAGGCATTTTCTATTTGTGTGTCCTTTTAGTTAGAGAAATTAAAGGGAAAATTGTGGATCTTTTTATTACCTGTCCACACCGAAACTTGACTTTGTTACTTTTGAATTGATGAAGGCTTTGATTCTCTGAATCTCCTCTGATGCTGATGAGGTTGATGAATGTGTTCAACTCTTTCTCTGCACCTGGCCTCCTGCCAGTGTGTACAGAGGTCTCATAAACTGAAATGTCAGAAATCTGGTATTATCTTTCTTATATTTATTTTCTCTTTGAATGTAGTTAGATAACCTGGAAAGGACTCAGAATGTTCTTGAATCTAGTTAATTTGAGTTTTTCCATGGTACTTGGCCTTGGCCCTTTTTCTTACGTCCACCCCTACTCAAACACACTCTTCGCTATTTCATGTTTATCCCATTCATACAGACTCTCAGTGATTCCCAGAACTTCTGTTTCAAAATAGTTATTTAGCAATTATGCACTTTCATCAACCACTGCACTTTCACAGTTATTATGAGAAGTTATATTAAAAAATAAAAAAAAAAAACTCTCTTCTCTCTTAATTAGATAAAAGTGGCAAATTTTCCCCAGAAGTTTGGCTGTTCTAATCACAGCTGGTCACTCATGCTCCTTCTTCATGGAGATTATCATTCTAGTAGTAGAGATTTTTAATAGCCTTCTTGAGAGGGAAGAAAATACAAAGATCCTAGAGAGATGCAAATTTAAATACAATTTTTTAAAAAGAGCTCAGTGAGGTACCAGCAAATTTCAATCCATTATATTTGACCTTAGGATTAAAGTAATTTCTGAGACACTGGTAGAAGTCACTAATTAGGAAAGAGATTGCTCTTGCTAATACTACTAATATGAATAATATCTTGGATACAATGAGTACTTCTTATTCTAAGTTCCTAGAACTCTTTCTAAACCATCCTTTCTGCCACTGAACAATTGCATTTATAGCAATTCACATTAACATTTTCCAAAGGACTCAGACAAGAAAATGCAACAAGTAAGAAAACAAGGTAAGTGAGAAGCAGTGCCTGGTCCAATCATGCCTGACCTTTAAAAAGACAAATGTGGTATTCTGGGAAATGGTGTAAGCAGAGAAGATAAATCAGTTTCTTTGTGCCGTCTTACATATTCTAAAATGCCCCACAGTGAAACCCAGCTGAGCCTAAGCAGAAAACTAGAACCCTGATGAATTTAGGAAAACCACAGAAATCTTAAAAACTACCTATTAAGACAACCTGGCCTTGCCACCTGTGTAGCTGCACAAACTGAAGGAAGCCAAAATTTATGGTAGAATTCTTCATTAAGACAATGTGTAGACAGGCATGAACAAAAGTCTTTATAGAGAAAATAGTGTTTCTATTTATCAGAATGTTTTCATTTCAGACAAAGGGGGCACTTGTTCACAACTAAAAAAAAGAAAAAAGATGCTATAAATAAAAGAGATACCTAATAAAGACCTCTTGTATAGCACAAGGATCTCTACTCAGTACTCTGTAATAACCTATATGGGAAAAGATTCTACAAAAGAGTGGATATGTGTATATGTATAACTGATTCACTTTGCTGTACACCTGAAAGTAATACATTGTAAATCAACTATGCCTCAATAAAATTAAAAAAAAAGACAATTAAATAAATAAAATGCACATAACAGAAATGACTTAATAGAGGTTTAAAAAGTACATATCAAAAATTATTTAGAATAGAGACACATATTTACAGCAAGAATAATGCTTCAATTCAGTTCAGTTGCTCAGTCGTGTCCGACTCTTTGCGACCCCATGAATTGTAGCACGCCAGGCCTCCCTGTCCATCACCGTCTCCTGGAGTTCACCCAAACTCACGTCCATCGAGTCGGTGATGCCATTCAGCCATCTCATCCTCTGTCGTCCCCTTTTCCTCCTGCCCCCAAACCCTCCCAGCATCAGAGTCTTTTCCAATGAGTCAACTCTTTACATGAGGTGGCCAAAGTACTGGAGTTTCAGCTTTAGCATCATTCCTTCCAAAGAACACCCAGGGCTGATCTCCTTTAGAATGGACTGGGTGGATCTCCTTGCAGTCCAAGGGACTCTCAAGAGTCTTCTCCA